>QEOT01006616.1:1214-78680 GCA_003123785.1 Pterocarya stenoptera
TTTTTTTTTATGATAGATAAACAAGAAGCTCGAGCATATTCAAAAGCTATATCATCTTATTGTGGAAGGTGAGACATTAGACGGTACCAGTATACCTCCTCTTGTGGCCAGAAGTCAATCTCGTACTTCTATGCTTGTTTCTCTTTGCTCTAGTGACAAATGAGGGCAATATGCACCTTTTAGTGTCTTAAGTACTTTTGATTAACAGAGTCTGACTTGTGTCTACAATGGGGTAGGTTACTTGAAGAAACGGAAGATGATGTAAGTTTTTATGTTTTGCTTATTGATTTTAGCCTCACTGAAGGTTATTATTTTTGGTGAATTGCATCTGGCTATTTCAGTTTTACTGATGCCCTATGCAGTTGGCAGACTTGATAAAGAAAGGATCTGTTGAAGTAGGGGATGTAAGCAAGGTTCTTTGTCAAGATTTAAGCAAGCACTGCAGTCAATCGAGGTAGTGTTGAACTTCAAAACCTGTAATTCAACCCACATTTTCTTTCTCCAAGAAAAGGTGAAGAGCCCAAAAAATTAAGTTGCAGGAACTTTGAGCTTTATTCTTAAGCCACCTCTAGTTTGTGCCTATTGGCCAACAAAATCTTGGGAATTGAATGCCTAGAAGTGGGACAGACAGGGAGATTTAAATGATTTAATTTAATGTTTCTTGCAGTGGCTTCCAACAGGTGGATGGCAATGATCATGGATCAGATGGAGAACTCTGATTAACTCTCAAGGAAAAAAGTTTCTGTAGTTTTAGAACTTTTAGTTGGCATCACTCTCAAAGTGAATAAGTTATGCTTAACTTGTAACCCAAAAAATTTTGCTTCCAGTTATTCAACTGGCTGGATGTACCAATGTGTTGAGTTACACATAAGTGAAAATGACTCGAGTGCATATTTGAAGAACACTCAAATAGCCTGTGTTTGCCTGCCAATTTGTGATTTTGAACTGGAAATTTAGTACAAGCTTAAATTCCTTATTATTCTTAAGGATGATTGTTTTAAAAAATTAAATTGACATTTCAAATCTTTTCTGTTTTATCACATACAAGGTCCAAGCATGAAACTATGGTCGAAATTGCAACAGAACATTCACATTTTTCGGTGACACAGGATATTCTCAGTAATTTGTTTGTTTTGGATTCTTATACTTTTTTAAGCATGTCAATGATAACTAGTACCCAGTTTCTGTGAAATTTTAAACTTATACTCGACTTTCTCCTGTAGAATTGTTCCCGTCGGAGATACGCGTACCATGTCAAAAACATTAGTTTGCTTGCAAAGAATGAGAGATGTAGAACTTGATCAAACATAAGTCGATACTTCCCAGCCAATCAAATGCATATGTTATAGAGAATTTGCTACTTCATACTATTCCTCATTAGGCGAAATTCGAACTTGATCAAACGATGCCGTGCTTGACGCAATCACAAGCAGGCGAAAATGACCTCAGTTGCTGGCTGATTCGACCCAAAATTGGTATTCTTTCTCGTGTTGCTATAGTTTCCTTGGTAGGCAAGGGAAACCAGCCTTTATCATGCATTAGCCATGTTTTTCTTCTTGTATTATTATTCATTTACTATTTCTTAACCTCTCAAAATAAAAATAAAAAAATAGCGTCAGTTAAGTCTTAAACCTGGCTATCCTGAGATGGATCCCTTCCAAATCCTTGGTAGAGTTATGCTAGACAAACAATGAATTTTTCTGATTAGAATAACATAAACAATGAATCCTCCAATTGGTACAAGACAACTATCTTGGGATGTACAGGGTTTAGAACTCAAATAAAAAGTGAGTCAAATCCTACATAATTTTATTTCTATGAATGAGACTGAATGTCAGCCGCGGAAAAGGGAACGACAACAGCAACAGCTACAACAAAAATAGTGGCAGCAGCACAAGTAAAATGGCAGTCACAGCAGCTTGGAGGCAAAAATGCCCTGAACCGATTGTCACCTCAATATATGTACATCCATCTTATAAGCATTCCACTTCGTTCTCATGAATTACAGTCCAATACACCCTTGAGTAAATTCAGGCCTTCTGCTGATATACTACTCCTCATAATTCGGGATTGAGGTATCTCTATCCGAGGGGGAGGGTCTGACGAAAAGCAAACCACAATAACAGTTAAATTATCACACGTGTTGCGCTTGAGTGCCTCTCTGACCAGCTCTCTTGAGCATCTTTCAGGGTCATTGTGGAGCATCAATTCTTTCCTTGCCATAGTCACAGCACATTGGCTGCTCATTACATCCCATAAGCCATCGCAGCCCATTATCAAGAACTCATCATCCTCAGTCAGGTGTGTCTCCTGCAACTCTGGCTCTGCACTTAAGGGGTAGGTAGAACCTTTGGGGCCTTTCATGTGCCAATCTCCTAATGCACGTGCCACAGATAATTGACCATTGAGGTAGCCATCATAAATGACACCACCGAGTTTCTCAATTCTAATTCTTTCAGATGTGCAATTGGGTTTATGGTCTTTTGACATCTCAATCGCTCTACCTCTCCTCCCTAACACTGCACGACAATCCCCAGCATTTGCAATTATCATTGTCCTGTGAAGGGTAAAAGGTTGTCAGAGATAATCAGCTGACTCTAATGCTTCTAGCCATTCAAGAACAAATGATGTAATACTAGACTTGCATTGTAGCAATTTTCCGATGTAACATCACTACTCTAACAAAATTTTATTATTAAAACAAGAAGCAAAAAGCATAGCCCAAAGACACAAGACTATATTTACTTTAAGCCAAATTAAGATTTTTATGCTACTCTTTAATTTTTTTTTTTTTCACACAAGATTGTTTATAGCACAAAGGCAATGCCATAAATTATCATTTCCCAGCAACATATAATCAAGTACAGTTAATGATGTTATTATGCAATGTACTGACACAATCTTTAGAGGTCACAGACTAATTAATGCTGGATGTCGGACACGGGGGGAGTTGCACATTTTGCCTAAACATGATAACAAAAAGAACAATGAAATTTTTATCATGATCAATAGTTGGATCTAAATCCCCAATTACTTACTAAAAAAATATTTGGATCTAATCCCAAAACATAATAGAATTAAAAGTAGCTCTGGATGTCACTTACCTGCCAAAAATAAGGGCGGTTAGAGCAGTGGTGCCAGAAGAGATATCAAGAGAACTAGCGTCAGAAAATGCATAATCAGCTTTCACAAAAGCGCTTTTAATTGCCTTCTCCACACAAATTGAAAATTGGGAGTCCTCAACTATGAATCTAAGGATGTTATCTCTGATAAATGACGCCGCATCTGTACCTCCATGGCCATCAAACACCTGTCCATAGCAATAAAATCAGTTAATGAACACGGCCACCTTAACATGGAAATAAGCAAGCTCCAAAATCACTCTATGTATATTAACTCCACCTATTAGCCACTTTCTTTCAATAATCCACAATCCTCCTCAATTCATTCTAAATTCATAATACACAAGCACTTTTAATTGAAATAGAGAGGTAGATCCTCAGGACATTTTAGGTCAGTGTATGGCATAAACATGAAGTTTGGATATCTTCACACGTTTAAGGTACTTTTTCATGATTGCACTGATCTTACTACATCATAATCCATCTTTGTGACAGTTTGAGTGAATTGACTACCAAGTGGATCACATGCTTTTGAGCATCAAGTAGCAATTATGCCATATGATCTAGAGGAAGTTCATAGACATATACCAAAAGTGATAAAACATCTCCCATTATCTATCCTTTCATGGAAGAGGAGATCCATTGATAAGCTATTCCTCTAGTCAAGGACCAGGTGTACAGATGGTGTGGTAAAAAAGCAACTGGCTTACCCCATAGAAAGCCCCAGGAGATGGGAAGCCTGCAGTTACCCCTAGATTTTCAATAAGATTATCTATACAGATGTGTTCATCTTCCATATACTGTTTAGGACCTCTTTCTGCGCAACTTCCTGAGCGGAACACGGGTAAGAAATCTGACTTTTCATCACAAAGTGATTTACCGGCAACAATACTGACATCCAAATCCTGGAGAAGGATATATGGAAAGCAGGAAAAGTTAGTTCAAGTGCATCAGCAGAAACGGAATAACAAAGGAAAATTTATATCAAAGTTGCAAAGAAGTTCTGAATTTGAGTTTTCTCGCCTGAATAGTTGTGACAGCACAAAAGGAGCTCACTCAAAATGAGGATGGCAATCTTTGACAGATTATATTAAAGCCAGAATTTATAGTTAGAGAACAAAATTAAAAAACCTACCCCTCCCCTCCTAGCGGGGCAACTGATTTGCAAAATAAATTCAAGGATACATCTAAGTGATCTTAAATTTTAAGCAGACATTTACAGGCTTCAGAATCTTGATGATTTCCAAAACTAAGCGAAATTTTTAAATCAGGATGTAAATATTTTAGGATAAAACTTCCCAACAATATATCCATTTAATATCATCCTACAAGATGAGATCATCAATTTCTAATGATTAGAAGTAAAAGAACTGGGGATTAACTTACCAACTCAGCTGTGGCCAGCAGCCTCTTAGAGCTCATGCTATGACACGTAACCGAAAGATGCAGCGGAGGTTTCCAATTTGTTATTTGTTTCAAATTATTCTCTGAGGTCTGATCGTCCACAGTTGATACATTATCCTTATTATTTTGACCACCTTCTAATATAACAAACAGAGGCGAAAAATCCATACTGGCAGCCATGATCCCATACAAATCTAATTACCTCAACACAATACCTTAAGCCTTGAGACTTAACTCAACCAAACAAACCGCTTTGCAAGATTCCCCTCAATAACTCAAGTTTAAGGGGGGTCAAAGCAAAACACACTTCAAAATTGCTTTGTGGCAACAGAATCCAAGAGCAAGCAGCTTAAAATATTTGAATCTATCCAATGGAATCTTCACAAGCAGCCAAAATTTGCAAACTTCACTCCACGAGGTACAGAATTCCTTTAAGTTATCTAACAAAAGCAGAAAGAAGAATCTATACCACGCAAAGTAAACGCTTGAAGAAATTCCCAAGTCTACCCCATCTGATTTTTGAAGTTTATAGTTCCTTGAAGGTAAAAGAAAAAGAGTCGGAGACAAACACGAAAGTATAGAAAGCAACCCTCAAATTTCAAATTTTCAAGCTTCCCACTGATCCCCAAATCTCGAACACGCCACAGAACCTAAATCAATTAGCATATCAAACCATTAAGCCCCCGGTAATTTACAAAAATGTGTCGAGGAAGAAGAATCACAGTAATTACAAATCTTTCAACAGAAATTGAGCACGGAACCCCAGTATAAAGTTGGATAATTTCTCACAAAAGACGATGACGATCCTGATGCTTATGCCTCTCTCTTTCGCGGTCGAATAATCGAAGAAACCCTCAGAAGAGGGCCAGAGAGAGAGAGAGAGAGATCTTACTTGTTGGAATGTGGTTGGCCACCGAGGATTCAGGTAATCGGGTGGATCTACGGTCTACCAGCTGTATTGGTGGGTATGGGGGGTACTGACACGTGGTTAGATTTGGTTGGATATGCTCTGTCTCACCACCGATGGGCCTTGTGTTAGTTGGTGGACCGGTACCGCCAGTGCTTCCCAACCTTTCGATCTCCCAAACAAGGAAATGGACGGTCCAACTATGTCACGTCGTCCTTAACTCCTTCAAGGTTCGTCAACGGCCGTTAAAGGGCCGGCTGCCTCTCGTTCTAAGTTCCACGAATCATTTTGCAAATGAGAATTTACTTGGATATAATTATTCACAATTTTTAATAAAATAATATTATTTTTTAAAATTTTTTATAACAATTGTGTCTAATCTAGGCTGCTGCTGGAATCTTAGCGTTTTTTTTTATTAGGATAATGCTATAGTCAGTGCTGGGGCCGTTGGGATCTTCCGCTAGGTTTTAGTATATGATTATTTATTTATTTATTTATATAGATTTTTTTAATATTTTAAAATATTTTAAAAAAATCATAATATTATTAAAAAATACTTCTTTAATCATGAAGTAAAATAAAAAATAAAAAAATCCTAGCAAGAGCTCTCAACAGGAAGACTAATATTGTTTTATGACTTTTTTTTACTTTGTGAATAAGGAAATGTTTTATAATGATGTTCTAATTTTTTTTTTCAAATATTAAAAAGTGTCAAAAAATCTATATAAAAAAAGAACTAAAAAAACACGTACTAAAAAGCGGTTGCTCCCAGCAAGAGCCCTAGCGGTCACTTTAGCATTATCCTTTTTAATACTAGGCTCTGTGTGTTTAGAAAAATATTTCATCTTTTATATATATATATAAAAAAGAATTGAGAAATTAGATATAGTGGATATATAAGTGCTGGATATTTTTATTGAAAAAAATAGATAAATATGAGATTTATAAAAATTGATTTTTTTAATGATAAATTTCATTCTTTTTCAAATGGATAATACTACTCGTCTCATCCCATTTTTTCTTCCCGTTTAACGTGGCTGCTACACGTTGCACAGCTTTTAATTTTTTTAATCTCATGTCAACTTAGTCTCCTTCTCTTCCTCGTTAAACACTTCATTTATTCTTTTTTAAGCACATCCAGCCCCCCCCCAAAAGCTTCGTCTCATTCTCCTCAGTTTCCCAACTCCACAAGTTCTAGCCCCCAAGCCCCACCCAGTTTGCCATCCCCAACCCCACAAGTTAGTCTCTATTCCCTCCCTCGACTTCGCAGGCAATAAGAATTCCCGCAAAAAGAACCAATGGAGACCTGCCTTACGAGGCTAGTAGAAGCCAAACCACTGCACGCTGCCGAGCTTTCTCCTACACTTTAACCTAGTAGCCATTCAAAGCACTCAAGACTTCTAGAGACTGCCAAAATCCAAACAATCCTAACCTTAAATCCATATGAACCAATAGATACATGTATGAAATTGAGAAAAAGGACATACAGAGTTCTTTCCGAGGCGGCTTTAGAGCCCACTAGGTTATGTTGCTTGGCTTGGTTTGAATCCATCGTCAGCTACGTAAATAACAAATAAAGGCACTCAATGAGAGAGATCTGAGCCAAGTTTGAGAGTTTTCGGGTCGAAAAATGGGGAGACGGACGAAAAGCTCCATCGTACAATGAAACTGTTAGAAAGTACAGAGGAAAAAATACCTCAAGCTCAGCTCACAAAATTGCTCCACAAGTTTCTCCAGATTGACAACTCACAAGCTCTTCCTTTTAGTGGCGAAGTGTACTACGTAGTATAAAACTATAGTAACACTTAACAAATCCACAGCCTAAATACTCTTTCAAGAGAGAACAAAAAAGACAGACATTTTTTCTATTTTTAGAATGGTGTCAAAACCTTCTTGAAAGGGACTATATATAGTCCACCGAAGGCTAGCCATTACACTGCAAATAAATGCAGTGTAACAGCTTGTAACGCATGGCATTAAGCCATACGTTACAAGTCTTGTAACGCATGGCTAATGCCATACGTTCACCCTTTAGAAGGGAGGGGGTCAGCCCACGTAGGCGCCCCTCCTTTCTCCTGCTAACATCTCCCACTCGCACACAGTGGGTATGACCCCAGGTCTGTATCTCTCTAATGTTCTTAATCTTGTTCATACAAGTAAATAGGTCGTGCGACCATCAAGCACATCTGTAGAAAGGTGGGAGTACATATACCAAATCTCTCCCAGAGAAGACCAGCATAGTAACATCCCTAAAGTGTCTGGTCATGTCCTAGACTCATTCGATCGCATCAAGATCAAGCATTTTCGAACCCTCTTGAGTTAAAAAAAACTCAGAACAATGCTTGACTACCTTCAAATCATTTCAATGTGTTCACAACTTTAGCCGCTACCAAGATGTAGCATCATAGTTTGACGTCAACAAACACTATCGAAGATACGATATCGTAGAATCTTCCCTTTGCACTCATATCACTCAATTTTTGGTCGAATCGCTTTCCCAGTGATGCCTATTTAGACCGTATTAATCATGGCCGTAGACAGCATGCCAAATTAGCAGTCATCACAACCTCCATCTAGTGACACAGTCAAAAGTAAATGACACTTAATAAAATGAGACTCACATAGTGAGAAAGAGAGGAACCTTTTACTCACTTAACCATAAGGTCGTATAAGCACATGTAGTATGAAACACACGCTACGATGGATTTCTCTTTCTCAAAGAGCATATGTCTATATCAACACCATACAGATTTTAGTCTAGTCGCTCCTTAGGCGTCTAACCCGAGCTCCTCAATTTTCATACCTCCGAGGCGTCAAAGAGAATCTTGCATCTGGCTAACTACAGGCTACATGGATGGTGGGGTAACCCATGCACAGTCCATTCAATGGACCTTATCTTAGCTCACACTAAGGCGACATACTTTGTATCAACCAACTTATCCCTTCGGACAAGTACCTAGGGATACAATGTCTCATCTCTACTAGCTACTCAAGCGTTAGAGGCGATCGCTTGTGTGAGTGAGCCGATCTAAGCCTGTTGACATATCTTGTGTGTGTATTAGAAACAAAAACAATACGATAAAGACAATGACTGAATCATATTGTATTAATATCCCAAAGGAAATATTACATCTCAATGTCATTTGTAATACAAATTATATTTATAATCTATGCAGTCCTAAATTCCTAACATGAGCCTCAAAGACATCTCTTGCTATAAGTTTCATTAAGGGATCAGCAACCATGCGATTCGTAAAAAGATGTTTCAGAACCACTTCCTTTGCGCTACCATGTCTCTGATGTAGTGATATCTGATATCTATGTGTTTGGTTCTTCCATGATATTTTGAGTCCTTAGCATATGCGAGAGCTGCCATGCTATAACAAAATATCGTTACCGGATCTGAAGTATCCGTGCCAATGTCTAAATGCTTGAGGAATCTCCGTAACCAAACAGCTTCTTAAACTGCTGCTGAACAAGCTATGTATTTCGTCTCCATGGTGGATAAGGCTATACAAGGTTGTTTCTCACTACTCCATGTAATGGCGCCATTGTTGAGCAGAAAGAAATACCCAGTGGTTGATTTGCGCTCATCTAGGTCACTGCCCCAGTCGACATCACTATAACCTCTTAGCTGCAAATTTGAACCCTGATAGCACAACACATAGTCCGTAGTTCCTTTGAGATATCGCATAATCCTCTTGACTGCTTTCCAGTGAACCAGTCCGAGGTTAGATTGGAATCTACTCACTAAGCCAACTGCATAGCATATGTCAGGCCTAGTACACATCATTACGTACATCAGACTACCCACAGCATTAGCATAAGGGACACGGGCCATCTTTTCCTTTTCTCTTTGAGTCTTAGGACGCAACTCTTTAGACAAGTTCTCGCTTCTTGCAACAGGGGTGTCAATGGGTTTACATCCACTCATTAGGAAGCGCTTGAGAACTTTCTGTATGTAAGTCTGTTGAGACAAACACAAAAGTCTCTTTGAGCGATCTCTGTAGATCTTAACTCCCAGAATGTATTCTGTCTCATTCATATCATTCATCTCAAAATTGATGGATAACCACTCTTTTGTGGTGACTATCAACCTTTTGTCATTTCCAGCTAGTGGAATGTCGTCAACATACAATGACAACATAGCATAGCATATGTAAGGCCGAGTACATATCATTGCGTACATCAGACTATCGACAGCATTAGCATAACGGACATGGGCCATCTTTTCATTTTCTCTTTGAATCTTAGGACGCAACTCTTTAGACAAGTTCTCACTTCTTGCAACAGAGGTGTCAATTGGTTTACATCCACTCATTAGGAAGCGCTCGAGAACTTTCTGTATGTAAGTCTGTTGAGACAAACACAAAAGTCTCTTTGAGCGATCTCTGTAGATCTTAACTCCCAGAATGTATTTTGCCTCACCCATATTCTTCATCACAAAATTGAAGGATAACCACTCTTTTGTGGTGACTATCAACCTTTTGTCATTTCCAGCTAGTAGTATGTTGTCAACATACAATGACAACATAGCATAGCATATGTCAGGCCGAGTACACATCATTGCGTACATCAGACTACCCACAGCATTAGCATAAGGGACACGGGCCATCTTTTCATTTTCTCTTTGAGTCTTAGGATGCAACTCTTTAGACAAGTTCTCGCTTCTTGCAACAGGGGTGTCAATGGGTTTACATCCACTCATTAGGAAGCGCTCGAGAACTTTCTGTATGTAAGTCTGTTGAGACAAACATAAAAATCTCTTTGAGCAATCTCTGTAGATCTTAACTCCCAGAATGTATTCTGCCTCACCCATATCCTTCATCTCAAAATTGAAGGATAACCACTCTTTTGTGGTGACTATCAACCCTTTGTCATTTCTAGCTAGTAGTATGTCGTCAATATACAATGATAACATAATGAAACTCTTCTTGGACCTTTTGACATAGAAACAATGGTCCTCTGTGATCATCGTAAACCCATTCAAGAGAATTGCTCGATAGAATCTGAGGTACCATTGTCTAGATGATTGTTTTTGGCTATATATAGATCGTTTGAGCTTGCACACTTTGCGCTCTTGACCTTTGACCACAAAACCCGTTGGTTGATCCATATAGATCTCCTCATCTAGTTCTCCATTGAGAAATGTTGTCTTAACATCCATCTGGTAGAGTTCCAAATCTATATTCGCTACTATAGCTAGAATCAGACGAGTTGAAGCAAACCTTACCACTGGTGAAAAAAATTTCCTCATAGTCTATACCCTCTTGTTGGGTATATCCTTTCGCTACTAAGCGAGCTTTGTACTTATCTATTGATCCATCCGACTTGCGTTTAACCTCAAGAACCCATTTATTCCCAATAGTCTTACGCCTTGTCGGTAGATCAATCAGATCCCAGACCTGGTTAGTCTTCATAAACTCAATCTCATCATTTAGAGCTTTCATCCACTCATCTTTAGTAGAAGATGAGAGAGCTTCATGAATTGTCCTAGGCTCATCATCATCATGTGGAGCTACCATAAAAGCTTCCCCTTCAATCTCAAAACGACGATGGGGAATACTTTCACGTGTGCTTTTACGCGGCTGAGGTTGTTGTGATTGAGTGACAAGTGGTATGCTCTCACTCAGATTTAAATCCTTTTTATAATTTATAGGAGCTTGAAGAATTACTTCCTCATTCTCAACTAAATTCCTTGGAGCACTTTCCTCTTGTTCCACAATCTCATGAAGTTCTAAACTCCTATCAACCTCACCTCTACTTGGAAACTCATTTTTAATGAAATCCACATCTCGTGACTCAATCTCAGTCACACTTCCATCAGATTGTTCACCTATTAACACATACCCTTTAGAGTGTTCAGAGTACCTTATAAAGATACACTTCTTCCCTCTAGGGCCTAACTTCCCATACTTATGAGAAAGATCGTGAACAAAACCAGTTGACCCCTTAGCCGCAAGTTACTCAAATTGGGTTTCTCGCCGGTCTATAGTTCATATGGGGTGAAAGTTACTGATTTGGAGGGCACTCAGTTAAGAATGTAGGTAGCAGTCAAAAGTACATCACCCAAAAAGAAATTGGAAGGTTTGCTTGCGCCATCATTGACCTAACCATCTCTAGCAGTGTTCGATTTCTCCTTTCCGCCACACCATTTTGCTGTGGCGTACTTGGCATCGTCAACTGTCTCTTGATTCCTTTTTCATCACAGAGCCTTTTAAATTGCTCAGAGAGATATTCTCGTCCTTAGTCAGTTTTTAGAGTTTTTAAACTCTTGTCTAACTGATTCTCAACCATCCTTAGATACTGCCTAAAGCACTCCAATGGTTCAGACTTATGGGAGATTATGTAGATATGACCGTAACGTGAAAAATCATCTATAAATGTGATGAAGTAGACACCTCCGTGTCTTGCCCTCACACTCATTAGACCACAGATGTCTGAATGGACTAATTGCAGTGGAAAAGATGCCCCAGTGGCTTTTTCAAACGGTTTTCTCTTAACTTTTCCCATTAGACAATGTTTACATGTGGGCAAGATGGCTTTAGTGAGATTGCCTATTAAGCCCTCTCTAGCTAACCGAGTCATTCTATCTTGCCCTATATGGCTAAACCTAGCATGCCATTTATATGAATCCAAATTATCAGATGCAAAAAGAAAATCAATTGATTCATTCATATTTGAATAATTCAAATTTAATATCATAAAACCGTCTTGAAGAAAAGCATTGCCATAAAACACATGGCACAAATAAAAGGAAACATAATTGTTTTCAAATACAATTTGAAAACCAAGTTTTAATAGAGTAACTACGAAAAGTAAATTTAGTCGGATTTCGGGAATGTATAGCACATTGTGGAGGAAAAGAGTGCGGCCACCTCGCAATTCCAGCTTGTAGGTACCAAGTCCCAGTACCTCCACGCTAGCTCCATTCCCCACCTTGATATCACGGCTCCCAGCTGGAATCCGGCGATACTCCACAAATCCGACTCTGTCTCGCGCTATATGTTCGGTCGCTCCTGAATCAACAATCCACATAGGATAGGAATAAGCAACCATCACATGGCTAGTTACACAAACAATGCGAGAAAAGTCAGAGTGTACCTTCTTCAGCTCAGTGCAGTCACGAGCGAAGTGGCCATTCTTTCCACAGTTGAAGCACTTTACTTTCGACTTATTCTTCCCCCACTTGCCCCTCTTGCTGCGCTGGGAAGTTCCTGACATCTTCTTGATTTGTTCAGCAGCTAGTCCATTCTTGGGCTTCTTGCGCTTAGGCCTTGATGCCTTGCGCGAACCAAAATTAGCCACATAAGCCGTATGATTGGGCTTAGCAGCCTCTAGGCACTCAGCCTCCAATTCTAAATGACGCGAGACATCATCAAAGTTTTTGATATTCTCGTTATGCGTTAGGTTCTGGCTCATATTCTCCCAAGAATTCGATAGTGATCTTATCACTGCCTGCACTTGCTGTTCATCTGTCAGGTTGTTTACTGCTAACTTAAGTTCGCGGATCATGGTCGACATAGTTCTAAGATGCTGCTTCATCGTGTGGTCAGAGCGCATCTTACAAGAGTCAAACCTCNCACGCAACCTAGTGGCTGAAGTTCCACCAAACTTCAACTTCAAAGCATCCCACATGCTTTGGGCAGTGTCATAGATCTCGAACTCACACATAAGATCATTGTGCATACTGCTTAACATTATTATGCGCGCGCACCGATTTTTCTTAGCCCATTGAGTATAGGCTTGTTGATCTATATTATGTTGNGGCCTCTAAGACCTCTTGCTCATCTAGGGCATATTGGATTTTGCGGTGCCAAATGTCGTAGTTCTCTCCATCCAATTTCTCCCATTTGTTTAGGTCGGCAACTATGTTCTTGGATGCCATATCACTACAATACGCAAAAAAGAAATATTACACACACACATAAGAAATCTGTCGCGTCCATCCAAGCTAGAAAAAGAATAATTTAGATATGTCGCAATATCGAAAAATCGCTAAGCTTTAGAATCATTTCTTGCGCCACAATATCCAATTATTAAATTTCTAACCTAATTCCAGTGCAAATTTAAAACAAATATGGGATAATTAATTATCATAAATCTCAACCATACTCCCACTATCTTAAGTAGTCATCTAGACCTAGTCATATGTAAAGACATAACCTACTAAAACCGCAGTAACCTTTTGGGCCAGTCTACAAGTACAGCTACCCAGACTACAACAACCTATTGGACCAGTTTCCAAGGATAGCTAGACTACAGCGACCTGTTGGGCCAGTCTATAAAGATGGTTCTTTTAAGGCCATTACAGTCCATTTTTCTTGTTCCATTAGTGCATTTACATTTCTTACTGAGGTCACCGTAATCTTTTGGCTATACAATGCATTTACAGTTCTTACTGGGGCCATCGTAGTCTTTTCGCTATACAATACATTTACAGTTCTTACTGGGGTCACTGCAATTCTTTTAGCCTATCATTTCTACTGACAATTCTAACTAAGACTACTTAGTGTGAATTTTCTATTTTATCATAAAAAAATGAAGACTAATGTCTAAACATCCAAGCCTAACATTCATAGATGATAAAATAATCACATATCCACATGTTCAATTCACACATACATGTAATCATATTTAATCTAAAATATTAAATAAAGAATCACATGTAATATAACATTATGGAATTAAAAAAAATAGCATGAATATAACCATATATACACATGTAATCACATTTAATCTAAAAAATTAAATAAAAGATCACATTTAATATAACATTATGGAATTAAAAAAAATAGCATGAATATAACCATATATACACATGTAATCACATTTAATCTAAAAAATTAAATAAAAGATCACATTTAATATAACATTATGGAATTAAAAAAAATAGCATGAATATAACCATATATACACATGTAATCACATTTAATCTAAAAAATTAAATAAAAGATCACATGTTATATAACAATATATGTAAGCATATATTAAATCATGCAAAAAAAAACTTTTTTTTTTTTGTGAATAAATAAAAAAAAGTATATTTAACCCCCATCTAAACCAAAGGAAAGTCGCAACCTCGTGATGCGCACTGCCCTTATATAATCGGTGGTCTTGGGTTCAAATCCTAGATGCCATTTTTATCCTCTTCTTTTTTATTTTGTGTTTTTAAAAAAAAGTTTAAACAAGGCTGGGCCGAAAATGGCCCAGGCCTTTTTTTTTTAATAAAACATTGCAGAGCCGAACTGCCCAGCCCAATAACTCAGTTTAAAAAAAATAATGGGCCAAGAGGCCCAGGCCCATTCAAAACAAAGAGATGACCGAAGGGTCATCTCCTACCTCCAGCTCGGCACTGTTCACGTGAACAGTGCCGTTTCTCCATCAGCAACTTTCAGCAGCTGAAATAACCGCCCATCGCCGAAGGAAGGAACGTCGGAGTCACCGCAACACCTTTGCGGTGCTCGCGGGGCTCCTGGTGCTCACGGCACCAAGGTGGTGCTCCATGCACCACCATTGGGTGCTTGTGGCACCTTGCTATGGTGCCGCGAGCACCAATGCATTGGTGCGTAGAACCATTGCTTCCGTGTGGGAAGTACCTCGCGATGGTGCTTGCAGTGCCTTGTGGTGCTGCAGCACCTCACGATGGTGCTTGCAGCACCTCGCTGCGCTGCACCAGGTGGTGCGCGCTGCACCTCTGTGGTGCACGCAGCACCTCTTTGGTGCGACAGCACCCAGGTGGTGCGCGCAGCACCTCCCTGGTGCGCTGCACCATCCTGGTGTGGCAGCACCTTGAGATGCTGCGGGGAGCACCACTGCGTTGGTGCTCCTTCGCAGTGCTTCATTTTTTTTATGGATTTAAAAAAAAATTGAAAACTACAAAAATGGCATCTAGATTTCTCACATATAAAAAAATAAATAAACTGGGAACAATTTAACATGCTCTGATACCAATGTTAGAAAGTACAGCGGAAAAAATACCTCAAGCTTAGCTCACAAAATTGCTCCACAAGTTTCTCCAGATTGACAACTCACAAGCTCTTCCTTTTAGTGGCGAAATGTACTACGTAGTATAAAACTAGAGTAACACTTAACAAATCTACAACCTAAATACTCTTTCAAGAGAGAACAAAAAAGAGAGATTTTTCCTATTTTCAGAATGGTATCAAAACCTTCTTGAGAGAGACAATATATAGTCTACCGAAGGCTAGCCGTTACACTGCATACAGCTTGTAACGCATGGCATTAGGCTTAATGCCATACGTTCACCCTTTAGAAGGGAGGGGGTAAGCCCACGTGGGCACTCCTCCTTTCTCCTGCTAACAGAAACCAACTCCATCTCTGACCTCACTACCTCTTCTATTATTTTTGGTTGTCGTTTTTTAGTCCCAATTCCACTTAAGTTCCACAAACATATCCTGCAGTTGAAAAAAAGAAGAAGGAAGAGCCAAAGAAGAAGGAGCAGCTCTCATAGTTTGCAACCAAAAACCAACTTTACGAAACTAAGTACTTCACGCAAATACTTGACCACTTCAATGGGGCTGGGGAGGAAAAAAAAATGTGGGACTGGGGGGCGAAGTCAATGGGACTAGGAAGAGAAATAAAAAATGTAGGATTGAGGGCGAAGGACGATGGGACTGGAGAGAAGAAGACCAAGGTCAATAGCGGGGGATGTGTTTCAGCTTTGCAACGCGGGAGGGCCACGTCAAATGGAAAGAGAAAACAGGACAATTGAACGGGATGAATAGCATTATGCTTTTCAAATATAGTGTACAACACTTATACAATGTATAACAATATATAACATTACTCTGAATGAGGAGAGCAGAAGCTGGAAATCGACCTGGAAGATGTCATGCCTGAGAGCCTTCCTGCATACCAACGCACATATGAGCTTGATGATTTGTTTTCATTTTCCCGTCTATAAAATTAAAGGAAAACAAAAGAGTATAGAATAAATTCCATTAAAAAAAACGTAAAGAAAAAGACTATACTTGCTTATGGGCTGTAATCATATGTCCACTTTATTCTTTCCTTCCCCAAATTGCTAAATTATAACGCAATATAAATATCATTTAAGTTAAACTTTAAATAATATTTTAACTGTAAAGAGATTTTATAAAAATAAAATTATAAAAAAATTTAATGTACTACGTTAAGTCACGTTAATTTATGAGTTAATTTTATAGGATTTCCTTATGGATATAACACTTCTCTAAACTTGATAAAAAATAAAAAATAAAAGATTCAAATTGGCTAATTAATTTAATTAAATGCGAAAATTTTAAATGAAACATGATATATTTAATTAAATATATCAAAATGCTAATATCAACAGTATTTTAAATTATTTATTATGTAGTACTTTATAATATGATAGTTTTTTAAAATTTCAACTCACAGTTATATGGTGTTTGTCCACTTCATCGGAATTAAAAAGTTCGAGCTACCGATTCTCTGTTACATCTGAACATTTATTTTTTTAATACATTTGAGTAGAGTGTAATCGGTTTGGTTTTAGACAAATTTTATGACCGAAGTAGTATGCACCAATTTTGCATTATCGAAAATCGATTACATACCGGTTATTCTATTAAACTGTTACCTCTAATTTTACCGGTTACTCTCTTAATACTAATATACATTAGTATACTAATTAATTAAAACAAAATGTAATTAATATGCTAATGTATTATATATTTATCAAAAATATGTTGAGAACTTATTAAACCATAAAATGTTATTAATATATATTTTTTATGTTTAAAGCATATGACAAAATAAATTTTCATGTTTAAGATGAAGATTTTATATTATAAATTATAATAACATTATCTTATATATAATCATAATTTATATTCTTATATATAAAAAATATATATAACATACAAAATATTATATATAATATTAATAAAATTAATTTAAAATATATAATATAGTGAACCGATCCGGTCCAATCTTAAAAAATATAGAACTAGAACCGGACTAGTATCGGCCGATTTTGAAACTAAGAAAACTAGTCCTGAATTAGACCGGTCCAAAATTGGACTGATTCCATCTATTCGGACCAGTTGTCCGATTAATTTTTACACCCCTACCTCTTGCCTTTATTAAATTCCAAAGAGTTTGATCGTGATTTCTCGACACAACTATTCATGCTATGATTTTGAACGTTACGTAATCAATTTTTGTCCCTTGTTCTTTAAATAATTTGAGTAATGCTAGAATTTCAGGATGTATAAGTTTGAATACTCTTTGTTTTTTTCAAAAAAATAAAGTTTATTATTAAAAAAATATTATTTTTTATATGAATATTATATTTATAGTTATCCAATTTTTTTTTAAAAAAAGAGGCTGACTTGCACGCAAAACTACGAATATCTGTTATTAAAAACTATTTTAAACATAAAAAGAATTATATAAAAATAAATTTATAATGATATAATATTTTAACAAAAAATCTTTATAACCTTCTATTATTTATTTATATTTCATATTTTTTTAAATTTTTTTATCAAATATTTTTTATATGAATAGTGAATAGAAAATTTGAAATAGTTTAAAAAGAATAAAATAATTTTTTAAAAAAAATATTAAAAAATTAAAAAAATTTTAAAAAATGTGAATTGTAAAATGTAGTGGAAGTTATATAATAAAATCTATATTTTAAATTATAAAAATATTTTTATTATAAAATAGAGATAATTTAGAAGTCTATTTTCATATCATCCTGTATGTCGCTGACAGGTGTCTCTCTCGTTTGTCCAAAAACGTGTTCACATTCCCCATATTCTCGAGCATGTTTAGATTCTCATCGTCGACATCAGGTAAAGCTAGCAGTAGCGTGCTCTCTTTCCCAGAGTAAATTCCTCACCTTTTGTTTTTGTGTGTTTTTTTTCCCACGTGAACGTCGTGAATTTCAATTTATGGTAGTCGTTACTTTTCCTGCCATGTGAGGCTGTNTTTTTTATGCTAATACGCTAACTTTCCTTTTTTTTTTGGGTTGTTTTTCCATTGTTACATTGGTCGACGATAAGCCTGAGGGAAAGATATGAAATGAAATGGAGTATGGGTCATTGGTTCTGGCTTTCAGATGGAAGCTAAATGGAAAACCTATGCCAACTACTCCATGTTGATGTAGTTTTTGGTTGAATTGAGGTGTTTTTGGGTCCCAAATGAGGAAAAAATATTTGATTAAAAAACAATTGGACTTCTTTCTCCTCAACCATCGCTCGTAAACCATTTAAGCATCAGTTTTGAATTAGTTAACTAAGTTCCGTTTGTTTTACTGTTACTGTCGAGACTGAGGCTTTGGTCTGTGTCTTTTATACGCATTTTGACACTTCAATTTTCCTTTTCAGATGGAAATCATTTAATACGAGCTCTGATGGGTAATTCTATGTTATCAATTCTGTACAAAGGCTTTGGCGGAAATCCTGCATAAGATTAATATTGGGGCAGGTGAAGAAATTGTTGCGCTTCTCAAAATGAATCTTATTTGGTTTATTTTGTCGCTGTTTCTCTATTTTGGGCTGTCCACATATGGGTTTAGTAAGAATGTTTCTCCAAGACCTGCTGTTGTGAATATTGGAGCTCTTTTTACGTTTGAATCTACCATAGGAAGAGTCGCCAAGATTGCCATTGAGGAAGCTGTGAAAGATGTCAACTCCAATTCCAGCATTCTCCATGGAACAAAACTTGCTGTAACTATGCAAGATTCCAATTGCAGTGGGTTTTTTGGCATGGTTGGAGGTACTTTATTTTACTAAGTTTCTTCCCCAATTTAGCTTATTTTTATTATAGGCAAGTATTCTGTTCCAAAAAGAATCTAACAATCCTAATCACATGGCCTGACTGCTATGTCAAATTACAGCTTTGCAATTTATGGAGACTGATATAGTTGCCATCATAGGCCCTCAATCTTCCGTAGTTGCGCATATTATATCCCATGTAGCAAATGAACTCCAAGTTCCTCTATTATCATTTGGGGCCTCAGATCCCACCCTCTCTTCCCTTCAGTTTCCCCTTTTTGTTAGAACAAGACCGAGTGATTTGTACCAAATGACAGCAGTGGCTGAGGTTGTTGATTATTATGGTTGGAAGGATGTAATTGCCATTTTCATTGACGATGACTACGGACGGAATGGTGTGTCAGCATTAGATGATAAACTAGCAGAGAAACGCTGTAGAATTTCCTACAAGCAGGGAATTAGCCCTGGGTCTGAAGTTAATCGGGGTGACATTATGGATCTTCTTATCAAGGTTGCATTAATGGAGTCTCGAATTATTGTTCTGCATGTAAATCCTGATTCAGGATTTATGGTTTTCTCTGTAGCACAATATCTTGGAATGATGGGAAATGGCTTTGTATGGATAGCTACCGATTGGCTCTCCTCTGTTTTAGATTCTGCTGCTCCTCTTCCTTCAGAGAAAATGGATTCAATACAAGGAGTTCTTGTTTTGCGCCAACATACACCAGATTCAGATAGAAAAAAGGCTTTTTTCTCTAGGTGGAAAAAGTTAACTGGTGGTTCTTTGGGATTGCATTCATATGGGCTTTCTGCTTATGATTCTGTTTGGCTGCTTGCCCATGCTATTGATGCATTTTTTAACCAGGGAGGGGTGATTTCTTTTTCTAATGATTCTAGGTTGCAGTCTGCATTAGGCGACAATCTCCACCTTGAAGCAATGAATATTTTTGATGATGGAATTCTGCTGTTGCAGAGCATCTTGCAGAGTAACCTTGTTGGTTTGACAGGTCCTATTAAGTTTAACTCAGATAGGTCTCTTATTCTTCCTGCATATGATATCATTAATGTCGTAGGAACTGGGTTTCGACGGATTGGTTACTGGTCAAACTATTCTGGCTTATCAGTTGTGGATCCTGAGACGCTCTATGCAATGCCACCTAATCATTCAAGTGCAAACCAGCAACTATACAGTGTTATCTGGCCAGGAGAAACATTATCGAAGCCCCGTGGATGGGTTTTCCCTAACAATGGGAAGCAATTGAAAATTGGTGTACCTAATCGAGCTAGTTACCGAGCATTTGTATCACGAGTGCGGGGAACTGATATGTTTAAGGGTTTCTGCATAGATGTATTTACAGCTGCTGTAAACTTGTTACCTTATGCTGTTCCATACCGATTTGTCCCTTTTGGAAATGGTCTCGAAAACCCAAGCTACACAGAGCTTGTAAATATGATCACAACTGGTGTGAGTATTACTTTACAGAATTATAATTATATAAATTCATTCTTTTTCACTGGCTAAATCTCTCATTTCCTTGTAATAGGATTTTGATGCTGCTGTTGGTGACATTGCAATTATCACAAATCGAACAAAAATTGTGGATTTTACACAGCCATATGCTTCATCTGGACTTGTTGTTGTGGTTCCATTAAAAAAAAAAAACTCTGGTGCTTGGGCTTTCCTGCGGCCATTTAGTCGAAATATGTGGATTGTCAGTGCTTGTTTCTTCCTTTTGATTGGCACTGTTGTGTGGATTTTGGAGCATAGAACAAATGATGAGTTCAGGGGCCCTCCTAAAAAACAACTTATAACCATTCTATGGTGAGTTATTGGTTGCTGCAATTACTTCTTGTCTATATATAGGTATGTGTTATATATGCACAAAAAAGCCTATAATTAACTAGGATAATACAGCTCTTGATAGTGGAATAGTGGGGGATGGTTGGCGGAGACATCAATCAAGTGGATTGGTCTGGGTTGACATGTTCTTGTAGACGCATTTGGCATTCTCCTTACTGTATGTTAAGAGCTTCTTTTGCCATTCGTACAGAGCTTCTTGTGAAAAAAATTGGCCCACCGTATACAGAAAATGTAGGGACACAAGGAAGCCAAATTGTTCACTAATCAAGAACTTTCCATGTCTGATACGTAAAATGGGCTCCACTATGTTGAAATTTTGTGTAGGTGTTTGGGGGGGTTTGGGAAGTAGGGTTACATGGTTTTCTTTTTTTAACCCTGCCTACTGCCATATGGCTAATTTATACTCTTTTTTCTATTAATACCACTGAGGTGTATTAACTATTAAGGGGCCTCTAAATCATGTCTCATGATTTATAGATTGTTTAGATGGTCACCTTCTAAACCCATAGATTGATTGAAAAAGGAAACCCATAGAACATCTTCCTAGCATTCTAAATAATTTGTTTCTGATCCATCTCCTGTTTGCTAAACTTGCAGGTTTAGCCTCTCAACTATGTTTTTTGCCCATAGTAAGTAGAATTCAGGTCCTTGACTCCTTTCATAAGCATAGTGGAGCATTTTTAATATTAAAATTGCCATCTCTTTTCCTTTTGCAGGAGAAAACACTGTGAGCACCCTTGGTCGAATGGTGCTAATCATATGGCTCTTTGTGGTTTTGATAATCAACTCAAGCTACACTGCGAGTCTGACATCAATCCTCACAGTGCAGCATCTGTCTTCCCCTATTAAAGGGATTGAAAGCTTGAAGATGAGTGAGGAGCGAATAGGGTACCAAGTGGGCTCCTTTGCCGAACATTATTTGGAGGAACTTGGCATATCCAGATCTAGGCTTGTTGCCCTTGGATCACCTGATGAATATGCTTTAGCCCTTCAGCGTGGTCCTGAAAAANCTTTTTTTATTAATACCACTGAGGTGTATTAACTATTAAGGGGCCTCTAAATCATGTCTCATGATTTATAGATTGTTTAGATGGTCACCTTCTAAACCCATAGATTGATTGAAAAAGGAAACCCATAGAACATCTTCCTAGCATTCTAAATAATTTGTTTCTGATCCATCTCCTGTTTGCTAAACTTGCAGGTTTAGCCTCTCAACTATGTTTTTTGCCCATAGTAAGTAGAATTCAGGTCCTTGACTCCTTTCATAAGCATAGTGGAGCATTTTTAATATTAAAATTGCCATCTCTTTTCCTTTTGCAGGAGAAAACACTGTGAGCACCCTTGGTCGAATGGTGCTAATCATATGGCTCTTTGTGGTTTTGATAATCAACTCAAGCTACACTGCGAGTCTGACATCAATCCTCACAGTGCAGCATCTGTCTTCCCCTATTAAAGGGATTGAAAGCTTGAAGATGAGTGAGGAGCGAATAGGGTACCAAGTGGGCTCCTTTGCCGAACATTATTTGGAGGAACTTGGCATATCCAGATCTAGGCTTGTTGCCCTTGGATCACCTGATGAATATGCTTTAGCCCTTCAGCGTGGTCCTGAAAAAGGCGGTGTTGCAGCGATTGTTGATGAACTTCCTTATGTAGAACTATTCCTCTCCAGCCAGTGCAAATTCAGGGTTGTAGGTCAAGAGTTCACCAAAAGCGGCTGGGGTTTTGTGAGTATCTGTTTTGCAGAGGGATTCTTAATGAGAATTTTAGATAACATATATTTTAAATTATAACAGGAAGAGATCTATTGAAATTATTCTAAAGGGCTGAAAAATACTCCTTTATATGGTAACTGATACACTGCTATCTACTTGATCAAAGACAGATGTACTTTAGTAAATCTGTATCTAGATTCCAGCCTGTAGTAAATAACAGACACACATAAGTTTGATGTTTTTTCATTTCCTTCTCTTTTTTTTCACATGATAGGCATTTCCTCGGGACTCTCCTTTAGCAATTGACATGTCAACTGCTATTCTACAACTGTCGGAGAATGGTGATCTTCAGCGGATCCATGATAAGTGGTTGATGAAAAGTACTTGCAGTTTAGAGACTGCTGAAATTGAATCAGATCAGCTTCAACTTAAAAGCTTCTGGGGTCTCTTTCTTATTTGTGGGATAGCTTGCTTCTTTGCTCTCTTCATATATTTCTTGCAGATTATGCAGCAGTCGTGCCGAACTGCCCCCCCTGAATCTATTTCAGCTGGTCCAAATAACAAAATTTCTGGGCGTGTCAGGAGGTTGTTGTCATTGATGGATGAGAAAGTAGACCACTCAAATAGTGGAAGTAAAAGAAGGAGAGTGGAAAGATCATTATCTGAAAATTCCAAGGACAGTGAGTTGGTAAGTAGGAGACAGACTGGAATGACTACTGGGGCCAACATCAGCTCAAGCAATTAACTTCGTTTTTCATTTGGGGCATCCCGAATCATCGTATCATCATTACATGTGAGTGATTTATATTTTTGTGTGGTCATATCATTTATATTTGTTTAGCACCATAATAAAGCACCTTTATTTTATAGGAATAAATCTGGAAGCATTTTGCGTTCCAAGATCTTGTTTCAAGGATTTCAATGCATATTTCAAGTGAAGGGATTTCAACGTGCTTCTTACTTTGTGCGTGTTTTGTGAGTGTCCACAGGCACACATACAGATAAATACATAAATATGTAGACGCAAACATCACAAACATATTTCAAGCTCACAGCATTTGCCACTCTTTATTTCCTTGACACCTGATCGTGCCATGTTTTGTACAAGCCCTTTACGAGTTCCTCCTGTCTGAGAGCTTGAGCACAAATTAATTCAGCATATTTTGGTACCTCAAACGGTCAAACCAGTCCTGGGAAGCTCCTACAACATCCATCGAGGAAAATACTGCTTGCTGATTTTGTAAACATGTTTTGTGAGACAGTATTGCGATATTAAGCCAAGACCTGTTTCACGTATTCTTTTGTGAAATTGATTTCTACTTGCAATACCTCATCACATTCACATACTTCATAACTTATTGATTCGCATTACAACCATGGATGGTAACATCATGTGGAATTGTCTCCACCCCATTTCTTACGGCTATGGCATGAACACATCATGTGGAATGGTATTGATGGGAAACACTAATGAATTACATGAAGTCACGTCAGCTTGTGAGTTTATTCTTGTATAACTTTTTTGTATCCGTAGCACTTCTTTTAATTGGTTGATGATTTGAACTTAAATAACCTATAGCAAGCTGATCCTCATTTGTAAGACCGAACCCTTAGTTGGATTTTGAGGCCCAATCGAGAGCCAAACCAATACATAAGCTAAATGAAAAACATTAAGGCTACATTTGGTTTCCAAACTTGGCTGAGTTTAGTTTAATTTTAAGTTGAGTCTAATATCCAAACATCCAACTCTCAAATTACTAAATTCATTACAACTCAAAACCTTCTTACATGTGGGATCCACAATTTTTTTTTTACTTAAAATATCTTTATATGTGGGACTCATAACTTTTTTCAATTTTTTATAAAAAGTACTAAACTCATCTTAACATTCAAACACACTTGAAATTCAGTTTAGATGGGCTCCACTACTCAACTTATTACAATTTATAAAGAAATCAACTCAGCTCAACATCTAAATGTAGTCTAAAACAAACCACAATTTAACAGAACAAGGTAAAAACCAGTTTGGTTCGGTTCGTTCGATTCGATTCTAACAGTTAATTGCATTGTAGGCACAACTAGTGAAACAGTAATATTTCACGGACGTAGCTCCTCATTGACCATCACTATTTTAAAAGTTACATTATAGTCTGATGATTTTGTTCCTCTGATCTCCCTCAACCTTGATTACAACATAATGGTAAATAAAATGAAACAGTACTGAAATCTCGGCCCTCTAGGCAATTAGCCAAAATAGATGAGGTTTAGCCAGCCAGCCAGCCAGGCATCTAAGCTTCATAAACTTTGCATTCCTCATCAGCCGGGTTTGTCTTGCAGAAGTCCTCTAATGGGTCACCACTTCCTGCTACAGGTGAACCTGGCCACTTGCTTGCTACTAGATGAGCCAAATCAACAACCCTTTGGCTGCAAACAAAATGACACAATTTGTTAGGAAATATTCAAAGTTATTAAACAAACAAATACTCTATTTCTTCGCATTATGGCTTGTACATATCATTACTCTTACGTATATATATTAATGAACTCAAAACTAATAGCAAACTACGTTATAAGTTTGAAACATGTTACCTGTATCCCCATTCATTGTCGTACCAGGCAACCACCTTGACCATATCATCACCCATGACCATGGATAAGGAAGAGTCAATGGTGGAAGAAACATCAGTGCACCTAAAGTCTACTGAAACAAGAGGGACATCACACACAGCCAATATGCCCTTCAATGGTCCCTCGGCTGCTTTTCTGAAAGCTGCATTAACATCCTCTGCTGTTATGCCCTTCTTCGCAACATTCACAACAAGGTCAACAACTGACACGTTAGGTGTAGGCACACGGAGTGCAATGCCATTGAGCTTGCCCTTGAGCTGGGGTAGCACTAAAGACACAGCCTTTGCAGCACCTGTGCTTGTCGGGACTATATTCAGGGCTGCAGCCCTGGCTCTCCTCAAGTCCCTGTGTGAAGCATCCAAGAGCCTCTGAAGATACACAATGTAGGGCATCACTTTGTTATTCATGAACATCATTTGATCTTTTAAATTATTAGAATAGTAGCTATATATTAGACCCCACAGAGATGAAAGAAATTTTGTGTTTGATTGTCTACCTGGTCTCCGGTGTAGGAATGAGTGGTGGTCATGGTTCCCTTTACAATGCCTGCAACATAGTGCTGTCTTAAAGAAGATGCACTCTTACAAAAAAATGGTAATATTTATATACCTATTTTATAACCCATTTTGTAACCAACCAATGTAATGATGCCACCTCATAAAAAAAATACTAAACAAATTTTATTTGAATTTCAAAGTTTACATAAATGTCTTCCATTTAAAAGAAAAATGTGAAAAGAGTAGTAAAAAAGGTTGTATATATGTATATTAATATTCATGCAGTGGAAATTTATGAGCCCTTACCAAATTCTTCATCAATGACCTTCACAAAAGGAGCCAGACAGTTTGTGGTGCAAGAAGCATTGCTGTGAACGGTTAAAAAGATTCCATAACCGTTTAGAACATACCATCTAAGAGGTAACTTAAGAAATCAATTGGCTCAAGCAAACTGATAACTGTTTTGATAGTTTGATAGACTACTTGGGACTACTGACCTTACAATATTAGCAACCTCGTGGTCGTAATCCTTTTCATTTACCCCAAGAACATAGGTTGGAATGTCAGCACCTTTAGCTGGAGCAGTAATGATGACTTTCTTGGCACCAGCTTGGATGTGTTTCCCAGCACCCGGGCCATCTACAAACACTCCTGTTCCCTATAGAACAAATTGTTGGCAATCGTCTAAGGTCTGTCAAAAGCTGAGCCAACTTGGAAATTTCTCCACTTGGGTTACAGAAGTTTGTTATGTAAATCGTGAAAAATCGCCACTTGTCTACACAGCTTAAAGCTAGTAGTGGAGTATTGAATGCAAGCTTACCTCGATAACAATGTCAATGCCAAGCTCAGCCCAAGGGAGCTTGAGAGGGTCCCTGTTAGAGACAACCTTGATAGGCTTACCATCAACGGTGATGGTTTCTTTGTCAAGTATTTTCACATCTGCTTTGAAAGTTCCCAGCATAGAATCATATTTTAGCAAGTGTGAAGCCTGTGTTTGCAATCATAAATGAAAATTATCAATACTAACCAAGTTTATTCCCCAAAAGCAGAGCATTGATCAGGATTTATAAATAAAGTTCTTACATTCTTGACACCACCACTGTCGTTGACAACAATAACATCGAGGGGTGAGTTTTCGCGGCCATGCCAACATCGGAGGAAGTTCCTGCCAATGCGTCCAAATCCATTGATTGCCACCTTCAGTTTGGCCACTGTTTCTCCTCTTACTGGAGCTGATCCGGTTGTCTGATTTCAAGAACACCATACTTGTTAGTGGCAATTTAATTGGGGGAATTCTTCAGTGAATTGTAAATCTTATGTATCCCACTTACAAGCTTTACATGAAATTAGTGAATGTAGCAGTTTGGCATGGCTATTCTAATAGATAATTGCTTGTTTTCCAAAATTAAAAACTCTGCGCAGAGTGAAGATCTTTACTGAACATTCTTACATGAGCTAGTTATGGTATGTGAATAGGTCTAAGCTTGTGAAACATGTTAATTATGCAGAGTACAAGAGGGGGCAAAGTAAGGTTGTAAAACAAACCAAGCTACTTGAACTTGGAGCAAGATTCCTTTGATAAGTCTGGCATATACTTTCGGCTCCACATTTGTTGAGGCAAAGCCCTTTTCTTTTAATAGAAAGTTTAGAGGCTTGCATGCTAGATATGCTTGAAGTTATAGTGTCAAAAAGCATCAGATTTATCAATGGATTACTGAAACAAAAAACAACAATCAAGTCAATCCTACTGCTAAACATGCACATATCCGAAGGAGTAATAAGATAACCTTGGGAGTAAGTTGGGCAGCCACCACATCGAAGAAGGATGACTCTCTACCATTCTTGGCGTAGGTCATGCATCTACTGGATCTTAGGCCAGAGTACTCAGCCATTGCCACCCTCTGCAAGACCAAAATGAATTGAACATCCCATAAAAATATAAAGCTACAGTCTAACGACCAAGAGAGTGATCAGAGAGACCTTGGAGAAGAATTGGGTGGGGAAAGAGGGGGAATTCCTTGAAGGGAGCCTTGTGTTGGTTGGTATTCTTGAAGAAGCTAGAGCAGCGTGGCTGGCCATGTCTGCAACTAAAGCTAAGTGATAGAACTTCCTCGTATTACGATACTACCTGCCGTTTCAGTTAATATATCAACTTTCATGCAGAGTCGTGAGTTCATTGTAATCATTAAAAAAAATTATGGTCACAAGTTAGTTGTAAGCAACGTGTGGTGAGAAGGGTACGTGAAGATATACGAGATAAGATGGTGTTTGTGTCTGCAACTTCGGAATCTTAGCCACAGATTGATCAACCATTAGTTTCTTCCAGCAATGCCCTTGCATTTTCTCAATGGGACAATGTGTCCAAACCAATAGATATATTACCAAATTTCAGGCTATTGGAAAATCATGGATGATGGTGGAGAAAGTTTACTCAAAGGAGAATATACGTGGCACTGAAGTAAAACATAGATAGTCCGATGCACCCCTAAAAAAGGGGTTAGGGATGGAATCCCAAACGTCTTCCTCTTATGTAATTTTGTTGGAATTGAATCAGGAATTGAAATTTTATTAGGGTTCCTTAACTCAAAATTCAAATTATTATGGTCTTCTTACCAAAAACAAAGGGATGTGCTTAGGTTCCAGGTATCATTTCGTTGATCTGACAGGTTGATGGGGGAAAAAGAAGGAAAAAGAAAAGGCAATTTAGGATCAAAGCCCATGCTGCTGGACCAGACCAGGTAGTTAATATTACCAAAAATTCAACGTGAAAGTTTGTGAGCTCTGGAAAGTTTCTCAACATGGGCCGATTTGTTGCACTCAAAGCAGCATCAGGATGTCGCCAAGAGTCTGTTGGCATATGATCGATTTTTTAAATAAAAAATCTGAGTTCGAAATCCCTCACCTCTGTTGTATAAAAAATTAAAAAATTATCGAGAATGCTAGCCACATTGGAGATCTCAAGCTGAAAGAAATAACACCATCACCGGGAAGAGACTTCCCAAATCATTTTCAAGATCAACATTTCCCAGGCTATAATATGTATGTGAATTAGCCTAGGTTGAAATTTCTTTATGATGTACAGAAGAACAAGTATTGCAATTTGTCAATAATCCCTGCTTCTGTTGGTAAACAGGACTCACAATTGTAAGGACCTTTGGCCTGTTATAAAACAAGGAACATAAAACAGAGAAATAGGACAGAAGTCACCTTGGGAACCACCTAATTATAGAATATGACAATGAAATCCTGGTTGTCCAAGATTCTCCCTAACTTGGGTAACTGACGATATCCAATGATGTTCTTCTTAGGGTCTTTGTCATTGGAGTTAAAATTGGTTTATGAATCAAGGGCTAGGATGTTAACCGTGATAGGATACAAAACAAAAGTAAACTGAGAAGGGTTAACTTGGGAGAGTTAAAAAAAGTGTCAACTTGTAACAGCCTACAACATGGACATTTCAAATAGCTGCAGATACACACGCTTGGAACGCACACTATACAATATTGCTTTCAAATTGACCAGATAATTGTATTTTTCGCCCATCCTGCCAAAAGCCATCATGTTCGAAGAAACAACTAAACTCATTGTTGAGAGTGAAAGGAATGGCATTACAACAAATTCAACAATAATTTATAAGTCTCAAAATAAACGGGTGGCGAAGGCCATTTATACCATAATGTAATCAAGAGCAATTATATGGCAGCCTCAACTTCATCAGAAATCACATCCACACCATTTGGGGTCTCTTCTGATCGGAGCTGAGTAGACACATCGTCTATAGCAGAGTTCAGCTGTGCAATCTTCTCAGCCAGTACTTTCCGTGTTTTCTATAAAAGGAAGTGGGCCATTCAGAAAACATGAATACTTTCAGATAATAAATGTAAGGTGAAATGTGATACAATAACTTAGAATATTTCAGAACAGAAGCAAAAGCAGTTTACAGTATTCTAGAGATAAAACAAGTGAAAATGTGAAAATGGAAAGTGGACATTTCAGCAGAACACTAATACTACATGAGCGACCAAATAAATATTATAAAGCAGCAATAAAATTATAATATTTCATGATTATCCATTAGGAACAAGTAAATCATATGCATTTAAAATTTTAAATACTAATCCTGTGAATTGATTATAGACAGAGTCAAGGGCAACTTTCCACCTCCAAAGCCTTTTCTTCATCGTATATGAATTTGGGCAGTTTCCTCATTAAATCCTTTCGGTCAGCTCCAGCCAGAGTTTTGCTGATCTGTAGGAGATGAATCAAAATAAAAAATGTAGTGAGAAAAAAAAATAAATCCAGATCGAAACGTGACGGTCAAAGAGAAGTGCTAGCTGCTAGCCACCCACAGTATAGTGGCTTCTACCATTTGCAGGTAAAGTTCCGGGTAAAGAAGCACCAGACCTGAGGTGCATATACACAACTGAGTGCGCCAACTATTAGTCCTCCCAATACAAAGCCGCCTGCAAAGATGCTTGCACTACTTGGCCCTCCACGATCACTGTAATAACAAAATATAAGCATGATACTGGCATTAATAATTTCCTGTCATATATAATATGCCCCGACCTAACCCAAACAAAAACTAAAACTAAAGTTAAAGTTAACATATAAATTCAAAACCAATAATGATATTAACTTACTTTAAACTCAGAAAATCAAGAGCTATGATTCATTTTGAACTGTAACTAGCATATTGAAACCACACATAAGAACAACAGTTTTAGGATCACAAAATAACTGCAAATATAATACCTATACCCCGCTTGAACTATGAGTGGCCTTCTAGACATACACAGTTGCAATTTCCCCATGCGATTGGTACTAAGCAACCGGTTGGTGGGGGCTGCATTTCCAAGAGATTGGCCCAATGGCTTCAGAGAAGATCCTAGAAAAGAGTCCGCAGGAATGGATAAGCATACATACTTTAAAACTAAACACAAAACAGTGCGGGAACCTATCTCCACAGGTAGAGATATATCATGTAGCTTTATTGTGAGCAACAAATACATTTTTTAAATATAATCCCAAGAAGAAACAATGAAAAACAACATAAAACCTTCTGTGACAGGTTTGAATTATGGTGAGTAAATATGCAGCATGAACCTCAGCAGACTATGCCAGCCATCTACATTCAATAACCACAGCTTCCTAAGGCGGCAAGACATGGAAAGGGCAACCAACTCTATTCCAAATATTAAAAAAAAATTACTTCTATCAATTTTTTTTTAAAAAAAAAAAGAACAAGAACAAAAGCAAACCAATAAGATTATTTGCCTCAGATACAAGAAAATACAATATTAGAGTATGAAGCGTGGTTAAATATCTGAAATCCAGTATTACAAGGTTATCAAGTATCGTAAGATTGGGAATGAAGGCGGCCATGCCAGTACGATAAGTAAAAATCCAGGTGCCGATTAACTTTTCAACCTAAATAACCCAAGCAGACCCTAAAAAATCTGAAGAGTCTGAGCTAGATTTCTGAAACTCAACATCCAAAGCCCAATCTCCATAAAAAAAAAAATCAGCTTGATTCAAGTGTTAGATTTTGTTAAAATAATAAAACTATTTTGGGTATTTTAGATAATAATGTAAAAATGTAGTATTTCATTTTGTGTGCCACCCAGCTTTGACCACTGGACGTGCCCGCTAGCACAAAATTGTATTTTTATTTTTTCCTTCTTTTTCTTTTTATATTATTTTAATATATTTAAATATTTTTAAAACATAAAAAAATACACCAATACACTAAAAGTCAATTTCTTAATCATTAAGTAAAAAATAAATAAATACATGAGCGGTCAAAATGAGGGGACAACTCAGGCAGCATACTAGCATTTCTCTTTCATTTTCTTTACATGTTTAAATAAAATCTTGAGCATTGATGGAGAGTCGACTATATTTATGGCAATCCAAAATCATGGAGATTTTTAAGTGTAGGAGAAATGTGAATCCCACATTGAGTAATTATAAAATAGACAAGATGTTTATATTGAATCCTCCTTACTAAAGAATTGTCTTGAAGTGAACGAGAAGAGGGCTTCGAAAGCTGCCTAGCAGTGGCAGCGAACACATCGTCGTGAGGAGCTCTAAATTATTTTTGAAATATTAAGTCTTGTCTATAAGAGTTACAGATCAGAAATTAAATTAGAAAACTATCCGTTTTCTAGCTGATGATGTGCATTATTACATACAGGAGTTACAAACTCCATATTCAAGAAGGGGATTTAATATGCACATCATGTGGGATTTATGGCCATCAATTTTGAATTTGAATGGCCAACTTTATTGTACTCTTGATGGTCTATTATTATATAATCAGCTGACCATTTCGAATATGATAACAACTTCTCTCCAACAATTCCTTTTGTAAGGGGATTTTCCCCCTACCTCATAAAGCCTATTGGGCCTCGGCCCGATACCCGGCTCAAAGGCCACTAAGCCTACATAGGGGGCAAAACCTCTATCAGAAAAGGGAGTTAAGTAGTCGACAAGACAGGTCAGCCTGACAGCCTGTGGCTGCATTCAGAGCACAGAAACCTGTACAAAGTGCAATGGGAAAGGCGGATGACCCTTGATCTGTCGACATCAGATCATCAACAGCTCACAAGGTATGGACGGAAAGCCAGGAAACCAAGCCGCATTAATGACCCCACTACCGAGCTACACGCCACATTTATAGTGCCGTCGCAGAATCACGTCGCATTAAAAGACTCTAACAACATGAACAGAAGGGAAGGCACGAACTTTGAGGAGATAAAGACGATTTGCACCTCCCCCAACCCACGATATAAATAGCTAGCTCTAGGTACGAAAGAGTCTCTTTGATCCCTAGTCTTCTTTACTTATTTACAAACTTCCTAGAATACTTACTAACTTTGGCATAGAAAGTCTTCAGCCCCAAGGCCGCCCTCTCCTACTTGCACTCTTCTCCATCTTTGGCAGGTCCAATTTTGAAGACTTGAGTTGTCGAAATTTGACCAAAAGGTGTGCGAAACACGACGTTAACACTTTTTATCTCAAAATTCTCATAAAGGGTGTTTTAAGTTATTCTAGAAAGTGCTAATCTAGAATAACGAGGTTTGAGGCTTCATTGTATAGTTGGAACATTTTTGTAAATACTCTGCAGCGAAGAAAGGGGGCAAATATGTTCTAAAGAAATCGTCGTTACGATTGAGCCTTGAAGTCTGAAATATTTTTTGTGTCCGTGTTTTTATCATATATTTTCTTCTAATTTTCCAATATCAAGAACTCGATACATTTAAGACCCAATTTTATATTCAGCTGAAAAGTTACATTCAGATGTTTTACACTCTTGTGGGGCTTTCTAAGATGAACAAGATCAGCATCCCATAAAAAAAGGGTATAATATACAAGTCAATCTATCATCTCTACAGCCTTCATTCTCTCATTCTCGCCGAGAACCACACTAATTTTCTAAGCATGCAAAAAACCCAATAAAGAACTAAAAGATTCAGATTCCCAAATCAAAAAACTCTAAGACAAAGACAATTATTAGAACATAAGCTGAGAGAAGTAAGCATTAGCTAGTTGAATAAATGGAATGAACGCGCTAATAAATATCTTTCAACTTGATCGATAGGATCTTTCGGATAGATCATTAATTTTAAGAACGCAATCAAAGAAAAGAAAGAAAGGAAAAAAACACAGAATTGAGCAATTGCTCTAGGAGAATCTGAAGGAAAATTAATAATAATCCGAGAAAGGAAGGAAGGAAGAAATGCGAGAGAAAAGGTTACCAGGTAACTGGGTAACCGGATTGCTCATCAAAATCAACGAATTCGAAACAGCGGCCATTGTTTGTAAACAAAAAGGCGCACCGAGAGAGGGAGAGTGGGAATAACTGCGAGACGGTTTCTAGAAGTGAATAATAAAGCAGATAAGCTTCCTGAATTCGATGATTACTAGGCTTCGAGGCGGAAACTTGCTTTAATTTAAGGAGACAATTCGTTCCAAACTATGACAATTTTTTATCGAGTTATTGTATTTTTACATAAAAGTTTTATGCCGGTATATTCTTGGAATATTTTATTATTTATTTTTATTTATTTTTTATTACTATTCAATACTCTATCATTAATTTTTCATTAATTTTTTTTATTACTATTCACAAAATATTTAAAAATACCTCACTATGCAAACACAATTTTATTCCCAAGTTGAATAAATATAATATTTAACGAATTATCCCTCTCTCCTCTAAGAAAACAACCCCATCTTTTCGTCCAGAGTTGCAGAGAGGAAGGTGTGAGTCTTGGCTCCACCTCCACCTCCCTCTCCATTTTCTTTAACTTTTCTTTTTCCTTTCCATTATCTATATGTAAATATGTTTATATGGTAGTTTTTTTTCTACCGGTTCGAATTTTTCCAGATCTGCTACACTCCGACCATGGAAAGTCGACACGCGCCCCACCACGATATTCCCCTACCGTTGATCTGCTGGGACGACGCGGAGCCGTGCCCAAAATGTCGGCGCGTGGACCTCACGCGCGGCTTGTTTCTGCGCATCATCTTCACGCACCGCCGCCCTCTGACAACTCTGCCAACTACATGCGCCGTCCCAGCAGATTCCCCACCCTCTGATCCTTTAGATCGGCCTGACCCCACCTCCATACCATCAGCGCGTGGTCCTCACGTGTCACTTCAGAGGCGCGAGTTGTTTGTTCCTTCACTGCAAATCTGCTTTTCCGATGCTAGTCTATCCGGGTTATTGTTTTCCCTAACCGGTGATCTTGTGAGAGAGACTAAGGACCTTATCAACAAATACTTCAAGACTTCTAACTACAGTGCATAGTGCATCCTCTTGCACTGCTTCCGGGGGTGACTTGCCATCAAAACATCTTTTAAGACGGTTCCCTCTTAATGGAGCTTGGGTAGAGACCAAGAAATTGGTCTTAGAACCTTTTTTTTTTTTTTTTTCACCTCTTTTACACTGTATTTGTTGTTTTGGGATATTTTGTTGGGAAACTCCACCCCCTCTAACATGTATCATCTTTTATTTTAATGAAGTTTACTGGTTTAAAAAAAATAATATTTAACGAATTATTCACGTGATTCTTATTATTTGAATAATAAAATTTTATTATAATATTTAAGTTTTAAAATTTATTTTTTAAATTAAATTATACCATATAAATATTTTGTACCTACTTAAAAATAAATTTTTTCATTTTTAACGTACACCTTTTAATATAAAAAACCACAAGTTATATTATTAGATTTTTTTAATCCCGTAATTAATGACCAAAATCAATAATTTAAATTTTACTCGATCCGCAATCTTTCATCTACATGATTTTCAAAATTTTCTTTATTAAAAATTTATAAATAAAAGATAAAATTAATAATCTTAATTCTATACATTAGAATTATTCTCTTTGGTGTCTTTAAAGCTAGCTACTACTTTCCTAGTGGGGAAAACAATAACTAGAAACATCCATACATATTATATAATTCTCCAAAAGGTCTTAATACTTACATAACTAGACCTTAATAATAATCTTAATTCTATACATTAGATTATTTGGCATTACACACCAACCTTTTAATTAATATTTAAAAATAAAAAACTAATTTTTAAAGGGTATGAATTAGATGGAATTTCTTTTTTAAATTTGGCAAACAATACTTACAATTTAACATAAATGATCAGTGCTATAACTACAAATGGATTATACAAAAGTAATCTCACAAATTAATTAACGTGGTTTTATTTTATCTGTCAGATCTATTTTATAATCTAATAAACCACATGATTAATTTGTGAGATTACTTTTAATTTGTATATGTACTTCCTTCGTAGCTAGAATATTTCTCATATATTAGTCACGCACACGTCTCCTTGGAGTTAAAATATTGCACGATCCCAACCTTCCAATAACAAAAGGATGACATGCTAGTTGAACAAAAGCTAGAGGAAGCTGGGAAATTGCCATTATCCTATCAGGTCGTAATTAATAATTTAAGATCAAGATATGTTACAGTTATAAAGAAATTTTACAAAAATAAATTTATCAATTAATATGACTTCATATATATATATATGATAAGTTAAATTTATTTTACAAGAAAAATAATTTTACAATATAATATACCGCATCAAATTTTATAGGTTTATAAATTTATTTTTCTGAGATGTTTATTGATAAATCATTTATGTTAAGAACACCTACGATTAATTAACCATTTCGACTTTGACTGGTTTCGTTCTCTATTTTGACTGCAATAGCTAGCCGGCTTGACTGGGCAACAGCTAGCGTTCCAAGGATTTATATATACCGTACGTATCGTTTTCCTGCAGGAAAAAAACATTAGTACCGGACAAGTTTAAAGTATCATTTTAGGATCTCAAACGCGAAATCATCAGCTTTTCCGAGGGTACTTAAATGCTTAGATCCATCCTCTTGTTGCCTACGAACTCCATGCAAAACTTACAATTCTGGGAATTATATAGCCTAGTTTTGCTTAATTAAGATCGTGACTGATCATATCTATCCCAATTAGTGCGTACTTTAGTTTGCTTAATTTTCTTGATCAAGCAGTGCAGTAATGGCTGGCGGCAGTACTGCTGCAAGAGATAGGACTCTGGAGGAGACACCCACATGGGCGCTGGCGGTTGTGTGTGCTGTTTTTGTGATTATATCTGTCCTGATAGAACATGGGATTCACTCCGTTGGAAAGGTATATTGTTTCTGTTGGATCCAATATCAATGGGTTTTTTAATTTCTGGGTACGTAGCATATATATATCAAAAATATGCATGCATGTATGGTTTAGTACTGCTACATCACCCCATGATTTACCTTGCTTTTTTCTGTCCTGATCATGCAGTGGTTTGAGAAACGCCGGAAGAAGGCCATGAGTGAAGCATTGGAGAAAATCAAAGCTGGTAATTAATTATATATTAATTAGAGTATCGTATTTATAATTCATATATATATAATTATTGTGCCATTAATTAATAGATTTGAGTGTTGGTCCAACGAGTTTAGTTTATATATTACGACACTCGTTTCACTTTCATCTTATTATATATGCTGACGCGACAGTATCCATCAACCATTAGATTAAAATGATACGTTCAAAAGTGAAACATGATATATATTTTCCAATCACATTTCCCATTAAAAGTATTAATTGTTTGTTTTCTGTGTTGTAGAGTTGATGCTGTTAGGTTTCATTTCCTTACTGCTCACCGTGAGTACGAGATTTATAGCAAAGATATGCATCCCAGCAGAGCTTGAAGACACAATGCTTCCATGCAAACCTCACGAATATAAGAAGGACGACACAGATGGTGATTATAATGAAGGAGGTGGCGATTATGACAGAAGAAAGTTACTCTCATATGCTGAAAATGTAATATGGCGTCGAGTCTTGGCTGGCCCTGCTGGAGACGATTACTGCTCAAAATATGTAAGAAACATGTATATATATGGTACTTCAATCCTGGAACATGACTTTAAAACTTTTAACATGCAGGTTTTCCCTTCAAACTTAGTCGGATTATATTCATCCAACTTATAAGTTTGTAACTTTGACAAGTGTCCATTGATCATGTGAAGGCAATTGACCCATTAAGGTTTTGTGGTAATTAATTAGGATAAAGTCCCATTGATCTCACCGTCTGGGGTGCACCAATTGCACATATTCATATTCGTCCTGGCTGTTTTTCATGTCCTCTACAGCGTCATTACCATGGCACTGGCGCAAGCCAAAGTACGTCTCCTTAATTATATTAATTCTTAATAAGGCTATTTAGTTATTTATTTACTTACTATTTTTGGTTGGAAAAGATTTTCTCCATGCATGCTAGGATAAAATTACTGCTTATGAGAAGAAAAAAGGGTAATATTTATTAATCTCTTATTTTTATGGATTTTTATTTTATTTCTTATTTTGCTTGTGGATATTGATCAGACAAACAAATGGAAAGCTTGGGAATCGGAAACATCATCCGTGGAATACCAATTCTCCAATGGTGATTTTTTTTTTTCTTTTGGAGTTCCATACATTATATTTTGAAAAATGAAATTCATCATATTTTTTAATGAGTAATGTTAGATACCGTCATGAGTTGTGAGTAAATATGATACTCACATAAAAAATAATAATTTTTTAATGTTAGACCTCCTCTTTTTAAAAAAGAATGTGTGGCGCTTGTATAACCCATAATTATATCTAGGAAAAATCTAGTTGTAAACAATTTTGCGCATTAATATGCGCATCCATTCAATATGATTGGTCAGAAAGTAGACTTTATTGAAAATAGTATTAATTTAAATTTATAATACGAAGACAACAATATTAATATACAGATTGATACACAAACTTACTTGTACATATCAAAACTCTTATATCTAATATTACTCTTTAAGAGTCGTGAAACATCAAAATAATAATTGATAAATTATTTTTCTCTTATGAATTATTTCATAAAAAAAAAAAAAAAAGTGATTAAAAGGCCTATTAATAATTTCACTTTTATTTTCAGCAAATTCATTGGGTTGGGCCTATATTTTGGAATTGAACCCAAAACTAATATGGTTTTGATTCTTCAGACCCAGCAAGATTTAGGCTCACACATCAAACATCTTTTGTGAAGCGCCACTCTGGCTTCTCAACAACAACTGGAATAAGATGGATCGTAAGCTTAAGATCATATTCCTTCTTCTTCTTCTTCTTCTTTTCCGATTTTAATTTCTCTGAATTTGTTGTTTTGGAATGTTTTTCATGCATAGGTGGCATTTATGAGGCAATTCTTTGGCTCGGTGTCAAAGGTGGACTATGTGACTATGCGTCATGGATTTATAAATGTGAGTGAATGAGCAGTTTTTTCATGCTCTTTCTGTCTTTGTTTATGTGTACCAAATCAAACTTGAAATTTATGGATCTAAATCATCTCATAAAACCGATTCTTTAAAAGGATATTATTTATTCCTTATAAACATGCCTAAGACCTTATCTACAAACAATGTGAAATTATTTTTCAACACTCTCCCTCACATATAGGTCAGTATTTTTTTCTAGTCATTGTCACGGGAAAAATAGTGTGGATCTCTATTCGTCCTGTGGTAGGCTCTGATACCATGAAGAAATTCATGAGCCTAACCTATCTCATAAAACCGATTTTTTAAGAGATAATTGTTCATTCCTTATAAACATGTCCAAAACCATATCCACAACCAATGTAGGATTGACCAAACTCAAAACACATATTTGAATTGCAGGCACATTTTGCCCCAAACAGCAAGTTCAATTTCCATAAGTATATTAAAAGATCCATGGAAGATGACTTCAAAATGGTGGTGGGTATCAGGTCAGTCTCCATGCATCTTTCAGTCCAAATTACAGTACTGTACCAATATTAATGTCTAATTAATTGTTTCCATCACATTTTTTTTGTCGTCCTAAAGTTTCTGTTTGTTCCTATTTTTGCAGCCTTCCACTGTGGCTTTCTGCTGTCATTTTCTTGCTTCTCAATGTTTACAGTAAATCTCTGATCTAATTTCCTGTGAATAATGTTAGATAATACTATTACATTTGAGGCACATTCGGGACCCAAAAAACTACTTTTTCATGGTGGCTCTCGCTTTTTTTTCAAATGAACTGTACAGGACTTATACATCTTATAATTGTATTCAGCATTACTCGATATTAAATAATTGAAAAATTATTCAGTATTTTTTTTACTTATTTACCAATAATGACGAAGATTTTAACACTTTTCTCTTAAATGGTGCAGAATGGTACTCGCTCACCTGGTTGTCATTGACACCACTAGTTGTAAGAAATCGATCAGAACCGACCTTAATTTCTACTGGTTGTCTCAAAATATACATAATCTAATTATCTTATACTATAGTTTGACATTATTTAAACATTAGTGCTAGCTAGCTGAGCTGAGCTGCTCTGTATGATATTAATTCCTTGCACAGATACTTCTACTAGTTGGCACAAAGCTTGAGCTTATTATTATTGAGATGGCTCAAGAAATACAAGATCGAGCAACAGTTGTTGAGGGACATCCAGTGGTAGAGCCAAACAATAAGTATTTCTGGTTTAACAGTCCTCAATGGATTCTCTTTCTCATGCATTTTACCATTTTCGAGGTAAAATGTCGTGCCGACCATCTTATTGCGATACATTTTAAGAGATTATATAAAGTAAACTCACAAATTGATGTGACTAATTCATAAAATCTATTCGATCTAGCTACTTTATAATAAAAGTAACTTTACAATCTAACGTACCACATCAACACACATCAATTTATAAATTTACTTTTATATAATTTCTTTGTGGCTAAAGTATTTTCCTTTCTCAAATATTATTACATGGTTGTAACATGACTTGAGTCATTTGTACAGTCGGCTTTCCAATTGGCATATTTTCTTGTGGATTTGTGTAAGTCTTGATTTCTGGACCCAAGCTATTATTTCAACTCACCTTATTTTATCTATTGATTTTTTTGGAAAATGAAAGTGTAAAAGTGAAACTAATCTCTTGCATAATTGTGGGAAATATTAGATGGCCAGTATGAGTTTGGGATGACATCTTGCTTCCGTGTAAACTTGCCGGCAGCATTGACTAGGGTTTCACTCGGCATAGCCCTTCTCATCCTTTGCAGCTATATCACCTTCCCTCTCTATGCCTTGGTAATACATGTAAGTACTAACTAACACCCATTGAGATTAATTTCTTTCTTCTTTATGTAAAAGGGTGGCTTCCATTAATATTTGTGGATTGATTGAATTGGATTGTTCGATTTTAAAAAGAGATAAATGCATTATGTGAGACGTTCTACAACATTATATTACCTGAACTGACATGAACATTTGATATTATATCTATCTCTTGGTATTAGACCATCCAATCTGGTTGAAAAATTAGAGAATGTCTCGATTGCCCATTTTGAATATGAATTCAGTGAACTAATTGTATCATCAAACACGAAATTTTGACTCTCGATTCATCATGTGATCTATAGATGGGATCCCATATGAAGAAAGCTATATTTGAGGAGCAAACAGCAAAGGCTCTTAAGAAATGGCACAAGGATGCAAAAGATAGAAACAAGTTGAGGAAAGCTGGAGTAGATACTAGTTGTTCAGGATTTATGAGTGGGGAAAACACACCAAGCCAAGGAACATCACCCATACAGTTGCTCCACAACTACAAGGACAGGTCCAGTAAATTAAAGCTCGAAGCTGGTGTTCTCAGTTCCCCAAGATCCTACCAATCTGATTATACTGACCTTTCAGAAATTGATCAGATCGGTTCCCCGGATCAATCAATAGGTCATGATCAACCACCAAGAGATGAAAACTCACATAGTATTGATTTTTCATTTTCTAAGGCTTAAAAGGGCACTCAAATTTTGACAATTAAATTGTTTTTCTTTTTGGGGGTAGAGCTACCATTAAGTCAGTAAGTAATTAGTCCATTTCATCCATACTAACTGATCATGTTTATTTAATTCCTAAGTAGCTTTTTTAATTAAATTCTTGTAAGAACAACAAAACAATTATGTAGAAAAAAATTAGAATAAGTAATGCTACGTACAGTTGTGGAGTGTGTAAGCGCCGCGTAATTATTTTGAAAAAGAGTACTGTAATATACTATTAAAAAATTAGTTTTTTTTTTTCATGTATGTCTCGTATTTACTCACTTTTTCAAAAAGATTACGCGACATTTATGCACTCCACAATTGCAAAAAATATAAATTCTCCTTACAAATTTTATCGTTTGTTCATGAAAGTTCGGAGTTTTAATTACAACATTAATAAATACTCAATAAATGGCTTGGGACTCAATTTGGTTTTTTGTATTTTTTTTTCAAGTCACCCATTTTCTAGAATGTTTTAAAGAGTTTGAAAATCAATTAAATGACCACATCTGTATTATTCTTGATTTTAACATCATGCTTCTAATCAAAGGAAGATGTTGCATTTAATAACATTAATTTGGAGGCTAGCTATTAAAAGACAAAAGCAAAACCACATATGGGAATCGATGAGTTTTTTAAATTGATGGGCACTACAATGTTTAGCTAAGTTGCTTTCCCTTGAAGGATGGGCACTACAATGTCTAGCCAAGTTTTTTTTTCCCTTCCTTCTACGCAAGATTCATTCATAAATAGTAAAATCTCATTTGTTTGTGAAGATTAGATGAGATGAATTGAATTTAAAATTTAAAATTAAATAAAATATTATTAAAATATTTTTTTAATATTATTTTTATTTTGAGATTTAAAAAAAAATAATTTAAAATAAATAAATAAGATAAAATAAATTAAGAGAAATGTGAAAACAAATGCCGGCATAGTTGCTTTCCCTTGAAGGAAACTTCGAATTAATAAAACAAAGAAGATTCCAAATCATTAGTGGCACAGACAAAATGCATCAATCTTCATATAATTTAAGGGTCCAATTTCCTCGAGATTATAAAAAAAGAAAAAAGAACTTGCAATAAAACAACACAACCATATTAATTAAGACAAAAATAAAGTCCTTCTTGAACAAGGATTACATTAATATATTATATAGTCCAATTGTCGATGCATCCCACTTAAGCAAGTCAAAGCGCTTATTTTCTAGGAACATATATATTTATATATATGAATGTTATGTATAAGATACTATTCAGTCTTATATTCTATATTTATAACTTTTTTTTATAAGATATGTTGATATTTATTATAGAGTGTTAAAATATTTTTTATAAAGTGTGAAGTGTGAAATGATAAATAGTGACTGATAAGCAAAATTATATATATAATATATAATTCCTAAAATGTCTCATCTCTATTTTGGCCCCATAGCGACAATGTTGCTCATCGATCAGTTTATATGTTACATTTGCAATGAATTTTTATTTAAATATCTAATTTATAAAATCACTTAAAAAATATCATAGCGGTTAATGTGATTGATAATTACAAAATAGCTCATATATGAATGAGAAATTATTTATTTATAAAAAGATTCTACAAAAATAAATTTACAAACTGACATGTCTTGATGCGATACATATTTTAAATTGTGAAACTATTTTTATTGTAAAAAAAAAAAATAACATATTCTATAAAATCATATCAGTCTGTAAATTTATTCTTATAGAATCTTCCACGTATGAATACAGAGGGCGGGATGTTTGTAAAATGGACATCGGTTACGACAGATATTAAAATAAGTTTTATAGTTATGGTTGGACCACATCTTGAATCTGACCATTTAACAAAAAGATGATCCGATTAGGCGCTGAAATGTCTATGTCGATGCAGTTACCATACCCAACCTACATGCCCAATCATTCCACAAACGTAGATACGGAATCAGAAGAAAGTGAAATATTTGTAATCTTTTATTTGTCATCATGTCACCAAATCAAATGCCAAAACTGGACGGCCTTTTTGTTTGTATCTTCTCCTAAAAATTCTGGGATTTGGATGCATACTTTCAATTAATTGATACTCCAAGTTTCAATTAAAATGAAAAGACAGTGGCACTTATATTTTTTAATAAAATAGCACAATTATTATAAGGATCATGCTAGCTAGTAGCTACCCAACGTTTACAGTTAAGTGTACTGATAGTTATAAATTTTTAAATTTTAAATTTTATTTTAAATATTTTTAAATATTTTAAATCATTACAAAAATAAAAATATATATAATTTCATTAATAATCACTTTCTAAACTATTAAATAAAAAAATATATGAGAAAGATAAGTGATAAGTTTGAAAGGCTTTTTTTTATTATTATAATATGTCCAAAATTAATTCGTAAGGAAAAAATGTTATCTTGTCTATTCTATTTGTCTCGTTTTGTTTTTAAATTTTTTCTTTATTTAATAGTTAAAGAAGTGACTATTAGTATGTTGATATATTTTTATATTTTTTAAAAATATTTTAAAATAATTAAAAAATATGAATAAAAAAAAATTTACACAAACGATACGATGAAACGGTACAGTCCGAGTGGCAGAGGAGCACCGTAGGCAATGCTTCCGAGCGATATTACTGCCGGAGTGTACCGCTTGACCTGGACACTGGACGTGGCTGCACTGGCCAAGTGAAAGGCAAGTGGCAAAATGAAAAATAATAATTAGTTTTAAACGAATTAATTTATTGAAAAAATATGAATAGCACTTCTCTCCTAAGTTAAGATATTATATTGTTATTAATATTATTTCTGGATATCATAAATATTATTAAATATTAATACTTAAAAAAAAACCCAACATGATTACAAAAGTTAAAGGAGAGGAGTGTATGATAAGAGACGCTGCGGTGAAAAGCAGGTTATAACATCAAAAGATGGTATCGCACAGTTTGGTTAGTCCAGTTTTCTTCTTCTTCCCGAGTTTTTTTCACCTATGAATTGGACTTAACAAGCCTTTAGAGGATTGGTGGACCAGAAAACGTTTCTTTTTATTTTTTATTTTTTTATTTCCGTCTGGGTCGAGATTAAAACCTAAGCAAACGCTTCGAGTTCTTCATCGTTTTTACTGGTGAAAGAAAATAACTCCAAGAATGGACCAGTGCTTAACTGGTGAGTCGTGGCTCTGACATTTTGAGTTGGATTGAAGTTCTGGGGTTCGATTAGGTTGAGGTGGTTCGTTTTGCTTCAATTTACGCTTTCTTGACGAGTTTGGAGTGAGTTTTTGGCCATGGCTCGGCATCACGGATGGCAACTTCCAGCCCACACCTTTCAGGTGAATTGAGTTGTCTGTACGTTTGGTAGACTACGAAACTCTTGTTCTGGAAAATGTGGTTTGTTGGGGTCTTTGTTTTTTATTGAGCATTTGTTGGGGGTTTTTGTACATAAAGCCAATGCTTTTTTTTTCCTTGGGGAGTGGTTCTGTATACAACTTCTAATTACGTATTATTTGGTTTTTTTTTTTTTATTATTTTTAAATCTTATGCTTTCTCGTAAATTATGTTAAAGTTAGGAACTATGATACCGATAAAGGTGATAGTTCTGAGAAATTAAGGCTTTTGTTCTCATACGCTGTCTCTTTGAAATTAGTGTCAGACAAGTTTGGGGAGTCAGATGAGATTAGAATTTTATGAATAGTAGTAAGATAGTTTGTGAATAATAGTGAGAGAGTTTGAGTTTTATGGAGTTTTGGGAAAAGTGAGAAAAATTTGAATAAAAAATATTATTAAGTTAAAATATTGTTAGAATATAGTTTTTTAATATTATTTTTGTTTGTAGATTTGAAAATTTGAATTATTATTTATTTTTTGTTTAAAAGTTTGAGAAAGTTGTAATAGTTAGTTTGAAAAAATTGTAATGATTAGTTTAAAAGTATTTGTGTTTGAGTGATGTTTGGGAAGGAGATGAGATGAGATGAGATGAAATGGAAATTTTGAGATGAAAGCTTTTTCCAAATAAGCCTAAGTCGAACTAAATCTATAGAAGTAGTCTGATCTAAGTTGTCGCGGTGAGGATGAACATAGTCAAGCACAATTGTAGTCATATTAGATAACCCCCTCTCTAAAAAAAATAAGATAACCTCCAATGGTGATCACGGTTAGTTGGATTCATGTTTTGGGTGGCCGTGAGAGTTGGTACACTGTCTGCACCTTCTATGTGGTTTTTGATGATGAATATTTCTAAGCCTCATTCTCTCCTTCTCTCCTTCTGTACAGGTTGTGGCTATAACAGTTTTTTTCTTGCTATCAGTCGCATATTATGCCTTTTTGGCCCCATTTCTTGGAACGGAAATATATGAATATGTAGCTATTGGTGTTTACTCTGTCTTGGTAAGCACAATCTTCATGTTTTTTCCCATCCATAATTACATGATGGGTGTTTCTGCCTTTGTCTTATTTCTTGATTATCATTTCAGGCACTCTCTGTATTTATTCTTTATGTTCGATGCACGGCTATTGACCCCGCTGATCCTGGAATTCTGCTTGATGCTGACAAGACATATGCCTATAAATCTGCCAATGACAGGGATCTGCATGGTCAGTATTCGTTGATACAGTATAGTTTTTTTTTTTTTTCTTTTTTAAAAACATTAGAATTGGAGAAGTATCACATTAGATATTCGTTTCAAGGTTCTCGCCATTTAGCAAGTACTTTCAAGGGGATTGGGTTTGTAATACGAATGATTTTAATGCAGTTGCATGTACACATTGGACCATTAGAAGAAAGGAATCTTGATTGATGTACTTGAGGTTTTTTTCTCAAAAAACAGTTGGAATGACCAAAGGATGTCCAAATATTTACCAGGAAACCTCTTTGACATGTCTAGCCGGCTAGATTTGTCTACTTTAATGGCAGAAGTGGACTGGTTCCCTTAATGAAAATGAAAGTGAATCTATCCAAGTCAGAACTGGTTCTAGTTGATAATGTTCGGAATATCCATATGTTGGCTAACACTCTTGGTTGTAAGGTGTCGTCCCTCCCTATGAATTATCTAGATCTTCCTCTATGGGCTGCTGCCTCTAGGGCTAAAACCATTTGGGATACAGTTATTCAAAAGATTGAATGAAAATTGGTAGGTTGGAAGAGATTGTATCTGTCGAAAGGGGGGTAGGATTACTCTTATCAAAAGTACCCTTTCCAATCTACCAACTTATTTCTTATTTTTGTTTCCCATTCCTGCGAGTGTGGCGGCACGCATTGAAAAATTACATCGTGATTTTCTATGGAGGGGAATTGGGGAAGAATTTAAATTTCACTTGGTCAAGTGGGACAAGATTTGTTCCTCAATCTCTTTTGGTGGTTTGGGAATTAGAAATCTGAGGTTATTCAACCGATCTTTACTTGGGAAATGGATATGGCGATACAATATTGAACATGAAGCGCTATGGAAGTTGGTGATTGATCACAAATATGGAGGCTTACCAGGGGGGTGTTCTCAGGAGGTACGCAAGGCATATGGAGTGGGATTATGGAAGCACATTAAACGAGGGTGGGGAGTGTTTGCTCGTCATACTAGAATAGTGTTTGGAGATGGGTCTAGAACCCAATTTTGGTATGATATTTGGTGCGGAGATAGGGCTCTCAAAGACTCATTCCCCACATTGTTTTTACTTGCCTGTGAGAAGGAAGCATCATTGGCGGACATTATGGTGACAGATGGGGACTCAATCCAGTGGAATGTAAACTTCACTAGGGCGGCCCAAGATTGGGAAATCAGATTTTTTGTAGAGTTCTTCCAACTCTTATACTCCATGAGATCGAGTAACCAAGGAGCTGATTCCTTATGGTGGACACCTATCAGAAAAGGTATATTTTCTGTTCGTTCTTTCTATAAAGCCCTCACATTACCACAAAATATTCAATTTCCATGGAAAAAAAAAATATGGAGAAATAAGGCTCCTCCTCTGGCTGCATTTTTTGCATGGACTGTGTCTTTGGGGAAGATTTTAACGATGGATAATCTACCGAAACGAGGGATGATAGTGGTAGAATGGTATTGTATGTGCAAACAAAGTAGTGAGACTGTGGACCATCTTCTACTACATTGTGAGATTGCTAGAGCGTTATGGGTAGACATTTTCAGGCAGTTAGAGCTGGCATGGGTTATGCCTGCAACAGTAGTGGAACTTCTGGCATGCTGGTCGAACCTTGGTGGTCTTCCACAAATCTTAGCCGTGTGGAAAATGATTCCTATATGTATTCTTTGGTGTATTTGGCAGGAATGAAATAACTAGATATTTGAAGATCGGGAACGCTCCTTGGAGGGGATTAGATTGCTTGTTGTTAGCACTTTATTTTATTGGGCCAGATCTATAGACTTTAATGGTCTTGATTTTCATGACTTTCTCTTTTCTATTTCTACCAGCTAACTAGGTGTAATCTCTTGTATACTTCGGGTGTACCTGAGCTATGCCTATTCTATTAATATATTATAATCATTTACTTATAAAAAAAAATGAAAATGAGAGTGGTACTCATTTTTCCTTTTTGGTATACCACTGGGTAAATTTAGAACATGAACATCTCCTTATGCCTTCGCTCTTTGCAATTTCTCATTGAAACAACATGGTGTGTGATTATTGTCTCAGGGAATGCATCTTCTATTGAAGAATCCGGCAAGATAGGATTAAAGGATGGAGAGAAATCTGATAGGCATGGTTCAGGTTGCCATTCAAAAGTTGGACATTTCTTTTGTGGTTTTCTTGTAAAAGAAGATTGCCGCAGAGATGATTTTCTACAGCAACAATCTGGAGATGAGGATGCTTTATTCTGCACATTATGCAATGCTGAGGTACAAGAGTCTTGCTGGCAAGGCTTCTTCTTTATGGGAAAAATAGAACAAGAAAAAAGTTTGTTTCAACATGTGCAATGGTTTGCTTATATTTAGCAAATCTCCTCTGTCCCGAACATGTACCCAGAAAAGCATGCACAAAGGAGAAAAACTGAAAAAAAAAAAAATTTAAACTGCACAGAAATTCCAAGACTTGGGGTAAACTCCCAATACCTAGTTCAGATAGCTGCTTATATGTGAAATTTATTAAGTTGGCGTAGCACTTTGAATCTTGATTCTCCCTCTAGGGAGGTGATCTTTAGATGTTACTGGTGTTTTTTACCCATTTAAAATATACACCGAGGCACACTTTTAGTTGATGTATTGAAGAAGCAAATTAAGGCATGTACAGCTGGTGTTGTATGGATATGAATGCATTAAACGAAAAGTGGCAAGAGTTGCACTCAATGACAATAGAGTTTGCATCTTTAATAATTTGTTGAATGAGGTTTGCTTTTGGCGTGCATCTTACAACTCTTTTTCCCTTTTTTCAAACTCAAATAAAGAAAAGTGGAACATTAGCACCTAGAGTTTGGTTTATATCTGCCTCTTGAGGATTGTTTGGAGCCTCACATCATATACTGCTTTGCATATTCAGTATTCATATCTTCACACAGACATATTATGAGCGAACAAGTTGCAATTAGATTATATGGACTGTCAAAATTAGATCTCAATCTGTGAATTTGTTTTGTAATGTTTGTTGGTGTAATATTTTCTTCTACAAGAACAAGGTCATGTTTATTGAATTTTGTTAAATGGTTTTATCCATTACAACCATTGGGTAGAATAATCTTCATTTACAGATGAAACCACTGAGGAGAGGAGTTATTATAAGGATCACATTATGTCTTTTCTGCAGGTACGCAAGTTCAGCAAACATTGTAGAAGTTGTGACAAATGTGTTGATGGATTTGATCATCATTGCCGGGTAAGCTTAAAAAATATTCTAATATTCTTGTGAATCTCTGGCTTCAAGGACTGTTTTTTCATCTAAGTAAGCTTCATTGACTTTAAGACCTGCAGTCATGTAGAATTATCTAGGAGGCATCTAAAAAGACTGTATTCTTATATGATTACAAATATGTTCCAAAATTTCTATCTTAAAGATGATATTCTTGGTTTTGCTTAGCAACATCCTGTCCATATCTCTAACTATTGTAGTGACGGTTCTAAAATATGGTGCAGTGGTTGAATAACTGTGTAGGGAGGAAAAATTATGTGACGTTCGTTTGCCTTATGGCTGTGAGTCTCATTTGGGTAAGATTTAGTATAATATCCTTGTTTGGGATTCTCATTTTCCATGGATTATGGCTTGTCTTATTTGGTATTAGTCCTGTTGTCTGATCTAATATTTTTTCTCTCGGGTTCTTTTGTCGGTGTGAATAACAGCTTATTGTTGAATGTGGGGTTGGCATTGCTGTAATTGTCCGATGCTTTATTGATAAAAAGGGTACAGAGAACCAGATAGCTGAAAAACTTGGAGTTGGATTCTCCCGGCCTCCCTTTGCTACTGTGGTGGTATGCTTGCTGCCTTGTTTGCCTTCAGCTTGTATTGATTTTTACCTTCAAAATGGTATCATGATTTTATATCTGGTGTGGCTTTTATAATTTATAAAAAATAGTAAAATGTTGTTGCACTTCATGTATTTATTGGCCTGTAAGAATCACCATGGTCTGGCACCTATCGTCCATGCCAAGAAATGCCTAATCAGGCTTATCTGTCTGATTCTTTGTTCCTGGCTGATTTTGTAATCATACACATGGGAACATGGGATTGTTCTTGGTGAGAAAAATGGCAGAGTCCAAAAGAATCTTTACTGTGGAGATCATCGGTCTATTAAATATTAAGTTATTTTTCAGGGAATCTATCAACCAGAAAAGTGGACCTAATTTTGGGTTCTTCTCACACAGTCCTGCTAGGCTCTACCTACTTATAACATCAAAATGGTAGATTCTGTAAATGGAACTGAAATATTTGGCTGGTTTTTGTCTCCTAACATAGTCCTATGTGGCTTAATCTGTGAATAATGCTTGCAGTACTGCTATTTCATTAAGCCAGCTGAAGTAATCTTGCACCAAGGATTTTTTTTTATTAGTGACAACTTTTTGCATCTGCTGAAGTAAAACCAGCTGAAGTAATCTGGCCAGATTATGGCTTGAAAAGCAAAGCCAGCTGAAGTAATCTTGCACCAAGAATGCATGTACTAAACTTGTTTTGATAATAATAGATCTTTAGATGCTACTTATCAAAAAAATAAATCTTAGATGCTGGGTGATGAAGGAATTGTAAAGCCTGAAATAACATGAATTCTCTGATGATAACAGGCCTTATGCACGGTTGTTTCTTTCCTAGCCACTGTGCCTTTGGGAGAACTATTCTTTTTCCACATGATTCTGATTCGAAAGGTATGTTCCTTAAATGACCTACCCCCTCTACCTATCTAAACATGCATGTGGTAAACCATTGTTGCTTTTGCTGTAGGGTATTACAACTTATGAGTATGTTGTTGCCATGAGAACCCAAAGTGAACCGCCTGGTCCATCTCTAGATGGTGGTGATCAACAAAGTCTGGCATCATCACCAACTAATTCATCTGTGACTGCTATAAGTGGTAAAAGCTCTCTTGGAATGGGCTTGCAATATAAAGGTGCTTGGTGTACCCCTCCAAGAATCTTCATGGACCATCAGGTATTACCGCCTTTGTTTATCATATAGAGGAGACAAGGATCTAGATTAAATCTTTGATTAAATGTTTTGATTAGGCTGGGGCAAGATGTCACATGATCGCTTGTGTTGTCCTCCTTGATAAAGTGAATTTTGTGCAAGAATTGATTATTTTATGAGTGTCTAATGAGCAGGATGAAATTATACCACATTTGGAGCCAGGACGCCTACCATCTACTGTGGATCCGGATGCTGTACCATCTGACCTGGGAAAAAAAGTACCCCAGCGTCCAGTCCGAATCAGTGCATGGAAACTTGCTAAACTGGATTCTAATGAAGCTATTAAAGCAGCCTCTAAAGCTAGAGCGTCATCTTCTGTTCTCCGTCCAATTAGTTCAGGACATCATCCACATGATGCTGATCATTTATCCAGTAGCAATGTGAGTGGAAGAAGCAGTCCAATCAGTACTGATCAAGGGTTTCACAATAGAAATGCTAGAGCCAGGACGATGAGGCTATCTCCTCCCAAGAGCTCCTATCCACCAAGTTGCACCAGCAAGGAAGATATTGAAACATGTCATCATAGTGTGAGTAATCTTAGCAGTCCTCAACTCTCAAACCTCACACCTTCGCCATTGGAGCAACAAACTGCACACGGAGCTCGCTTCAATCCTATGTATCAATCGTCGGCAGATCAATCTCCTTGGTCATCAAAGCGAAGTGAACAAAACAAAAATGCAGTTCGTGAGAATGTAGCACAAATCCCTAGTAGAAATAGCAACTTGGGTATTGCTGAAAACATGAGATCTTCAGTCTTCTGGGATCAAGAAGCTGGACGTTTTGTTTCCTCATCTTCCAGAGGTTTTGGAACCGAGCTTTTGTACACAGGTCAATCCATTTTCTTTAGTGGGCCTGTTGTGAATGAACAACCTGCCCGAGAAACAAGAGATGGCAGCTCGGCGGCTGCTGGCATGGATCGAGGCTCTACATCAAGTTATTATCAACAGGGTAGGTCACAGAGGGGTGGCCAGCTTCCTGTATTTGTTCCAAGTGATTCCAGACAAGACCAGTTCTCTTCTACATTGCCCTGAGCAAGCCACTGGTTTCTTTTAGCAGATATGTAGATCTAGAGCCCGGATCTTTTTAGATTCTTTTTCTTTTTCAACTGATTTTTCTTTATAGATTCTGTGCAGCTCTTGGATCTTTATGCTATATGTTCACCAATTCATTATGAGTGTTGAGGGTTTTAGTTTCTAACTATTATGCTCTCCATGTGCGTCGTGTGTAACACAAAACTCTGAATCGGGTTAAATTTGTTAGCAAAGCAATAAAGCTCTTTTGAAATTTTGTTAATAAACAGAGATGTTTTTTGCTTTTCATTAGAGTATTGAAAATCAATGATGGGAGGTAATTTACATAATCATACTGTACACATATTGGTGAGACAGGTAGGGGGATTAATTAATTTCTCTAAGATGGAGACCATTCTTCAGGAGTTCTCGTTATTTTGGAATTATTTTCCGTATGCCACAATTAATCTTACAATTTTGAAGAGAAGGGGTAAAAACTAAATAAATAAGAATACTGCTACTTTGACACCTTATGTATTTTCATTTTTTTTTTAATTTTTTTTTACTCAATAGTTAAGGAAGTGATTATTAGTGTATTGATATATTTTTTATATTTTTTTAAAATGTTTTAAAATGATAAAAAAAAATATGAATAAAAAAATTGAAAAAAAAAAATGAAAAGCTGATTTTAGCCTAGCGGTAACTTGCAACAGACAGATACGAGCGACAGAGTAGCACGGGTCAATAAATAAAGGGAAACAGTGTTGCTTTTCAAGGATTGAATTTAGGTCGATAAAAAAATAAATGGTTTGTCGATTATTTGATATCACNTTTTTTTTTTTTTTTTTGGGGGGGGGTTTTTAAGGTTTGATTTCTTGAGGGCATAATTGAATTTCAAACAGACTTTATTGTTTGTGACCGTGAATTGGCCTCAATTTTAGGTGAAAATCCCTTGCTCTACGTTCTCGCTAGTCCAGTTTAACCAATGGCAAACACGAAATTATCTCCCACGGGAATGGGCAATCTCCAATCAATCCTAACCGTCACTCTTTCCTCTCCGTACATTCCCGGTTGAATACCGTTTAAGTCATAGAAATGAAGAGACAAACCGCCCTCAGACCTAAGCAAATATAGTCTCAACGTCTTTGCCCGCACACTGATCCTTTTGCCCTCGGTCTTCAACAGATTGACAATGAATGTGTCATTGGTTGTATAGGAGAAGATATCTTATTTTCAGGAGTATCGTTGTTCTTGAAGCTCATAATTTCTAAGGGATAGCTTGGGAGTTGGGAATGGCCGGAGGTGGAGGCCGTGAAGGTATCAATCCTGCAAGGGAGCTCGATCAGACGCCCACATGGGCAGTCGCTGTAGTTTGTGCTGTTATCATTTTGATTTCTATAATGTTGGAGAAAGTTCTTCATATGATTGGAGAGGTAACAATTAAGAAAGTTGATGCATGCATAAAAATATTTTCTATCCGTTTAGTCCTCCGAATTTAGGTTTTGTTTAGTAATGTTGATCTATATTTAAAGAATCTTGCCTGACATTTTATCTCTTTGGGGTTGAAAAGACGTGCCCAAGGAATTTGATCTTTCGGGATTTGTGAGAGAATGCCTTTGTGTAATTTCTCGTTTTCATTTTCTGAAGAGACAAATATGCATCAAGTTTTCTCAGTCCTTACGATAGTTGTAAATTAATTTGTACAACAACAACAACAAAAAGAAACATTTTTTAGTAGCGGTTTAAAACATTTTTTTAGTTGTAAACATTTTTTTTTTTTCGTAGGTTTAGACTAATTGTAGTTTTGGCAACTGCTGGTGTAATTAAACTTATATCAAAGTTCATATTACAGTCTAGAAATTAGAAATGTTTAAGTTGGGTTGTGTAATTAAGTTTTTTGCAATGTCGGATTCTGTGATTTGATCTTTCAGTTTCTGTCATTAGATGACCTTATATTATCTTTCTCCCTTGGAATATGATTTTTTTGAGTTGTTCTGGTTAGTGCATAGGTGTGCTTAGATGCAGAAGACCCAATTGAGACCATGAGGTGTTAAATTCGTTAGGTTTGAACATTGAATTCTTAAAGAAGATGCACATAATTGCATGCTTGTCGATCAGTATCTAATTTGCGTCCCTATAACTTTTTAGTATTAAAATTCCACAAGCTACCATGCTTAATTATTTTGTTTTCTGCTTTTATTTATATTTTTCTCTGTGAGTAGCTTTTCTGAAAGCATAATCTGTCTTTTTCCTTATCTCAGTGGTTTCAAGAGAGAAAAAAGAAAGCTTTGTTTGAAGCTCTCGAGAAAATTAAAGGCGGTAAAGCATCAAACCTGTTCGTTAATGTTGCTTTGTTATTTATATCTATTTCTATTGGCTTTGGTTTATGCAAATTGACCAAGGAAATTTATGTGGTTTAATTCCTAGTGACCAAGATTTATTTTCCTGTTTAATTTTTGCAGAGCTTATGGTTTTAGGATTCATTTCCTTACTCTTGACATTCGGGCAAAGCTTCATCACTAGAATGTGTATTCCCATGAAGTTTGCAGATACAATGTTACCTTGCCCCATAAGAAGAGGGAGTGGCTATCAAGAACCTCGCGAGGAGCCTAAGATGGGCAAGGGAGAACATCATCGCAAGCTCCTATGGTACGAGCGTAGATTTCTAGCTGCTGAGGGCACTGGACCAGCTTGCAAGCTGGTAAGTATATTATATTGAATTATGGTTAGGCAGGTTTCATTTAACATTCAATTACAAAGTATTATGCTAGTAAATACAATTATATGTTAGTCACCAGAAAAAGTTGCATTCTTTATCTTGTATTATGGTCTTCACAAGCTTAGAGAAAAAAAATGTATAGATATTAGGGTCTTCATATTCCTCGTGTGCAGGGTTAGTAATTCATTAATCCATATGTTTAATGCATTGTTACAGTGTAGTCAATTCTTTGAATCGGCATTATCCATTTAGTACTGTTGAGACAAAATTTAAGAGTATCAGGGGTTTCTCTATTATAATGTCAAAGGAAATGGAACCCATCTTTTTCTGTACATCTAATGATGGATGGATGAAGTTTATATGTGCATTGATTAGATATGATCACAAGTTGAAAGAGGAATTTCACCTAACAACACAATAAGAGGAATTTCACCTATCAACACAATAAGGCTAAACATGTTCTACAGAGCAGAAAGTTGGCAATTATAAATGTAAATAACAACGTAGGAGGTTTATTTATGACAGAGAAGTGATAGGGAAATATAATGTCATATCTCAATGCAGTTGGGGAAAACTATGTTTGTTCCTAAAGGGTAAAATAAGAGGAGAGTTTGATGTGATTGCGTTGTTTCAGTCATTTTTATTGAAAGAACATAATCAACTAGGAATGTGAGAAGCACGCAAGCTGGAGGTGAAAGAAGTTGAATTTAAAAGATCTATGATTTTGTGCTCTGACTGAAAACATGCCAATATGTGGAGCAGAACTTCTGTTGGCCCAAATAGTTGGCAAATGATGACTCTAGGCATATAAGTATGTCATGAACATACACGTTGATTTTCATTTGGGTCTGCAGGAATGCAGGGAGATAAGTATTTATATAGAATCAAACCATAACTACAGCTGACTTTGACAGTTTTTACGTGTAAAATCTTTGTTTCACAACGTAAGTTGTTGAAAGAGATGTACTCACAGCATGACCGCATTTTGTTATAATGACTAATGCAATTCATAATCTTTCATGATGTAGGGGCACGTGCCACTTATATCTGTGAATGGTTTACATCAGTTACACATCTTCATATTCTTTTTAGCAGTCTTCCATGTGATCTACAGTTGCATAACAATGATGCTTGGAAGGCTAAAGGTGGGGTACACATTTTGGTTTGCCTATAATCATTAATTGTAATTCTATCATATAATGAGTACCTGGAACAAGTGTCGTAAGGGCATTCAGTTCAGGGAGGAAAGTATTGTCTGGAAAAAAAACTAATAATATTATCTCCCCCAATTTGTGGCTGGGATGGCATCATGCTTTTCAAGAGATCGAGATCTCTGGATTCATTAGAACCTTCTGTTTCAGAGCGAGACTCTCCAGGAGAATTTTGTTTAGATGATGTCAACATTAACCTGATTGATTAACTACTGTTGATTTTTGTAGATTCGTGGCTGGAAGGAATGGGAACGGGATGGTATTCATGACCAGGAATTTCTAAATGGTATACTAGTGAGAATTATGACAACTGCTTGACTGTTTGTTCCATTGGAATTTCATAGATTATGTACTGCCAGTGTTAAGAGTCTAATATATTAAATTGTTGGGTGCACTTATTTATTTAGTGATGAATTGGTTGTATGATTGTTGTTCAGATCCTCAAAGATTCAGGCTTACTCACGAGACATCATTCGTAAAGGATCACACAAGTTTCTGGACTAGATCACCGTTCTCCTTCTATTTTGTAAGAAATATGTCATTGACTCTTGGTTTTCAATTACGTTCAAGATGGAATTGGAGTTGATGATATACTAGCGCAATTTTCTATTAAGTATGTTTTGCATGTGCCCTTCAAATTTCTTCTGTTTTTTTTTTTTTTTTTTTTTGAAAAGAGGAGTACGACGTCCAATTTTATTGATAACCCTCACTTATGGCGAAGGGACATGCACTTCAAAATTTCTAAGCATAAGATTTGTGTATTTCATGTTGTACTTTGAGTAAAAACTCAAAGTTAAACCTGAAAAAGAAAAAATAAAGAATTGAGTCAAGGTCTTTTAAATTTGCGAAACTGATAAAGTTTTTGTGAGACAGTTTTGAAACCTGTAAATGTTGATGCAATGCTTGGATGTTCCAATCTTTCAGGTCTGCTTCTTTCGACAATTTTTCAGGTCTGTTCGCAAGGCTGACTACTTGACAATGCGACATGGATTTGTTAGTGTGAGTTTCTTCATTGTAATTAAAGAATCCCATCATGATCATCTTCATATATAACTGTTGGTAAAACAATTGTTTCCTTCTTACAGGTTCATTTAGCACCTGGAAGTAAGTTTGACTTTCAAAAATATATAAAGCGATCATTAGAAGATGACTTCAAGGTAGTTGTAGGAATCAGGTAAAGTTCCAACACTTCCTAATATTTAGTTACTAGTTAGAAATTTACCTTCCTGGAATTGAGATTGCATGAGGATAATCCTTGCCACATGTCCCCAATGCCTTCAGTATTTTTTTGACTTTTATCTTTTGCTTCTGGCAGTCCACTATTATGGGCATCTGTGGTCTTCTTTCTGCTTATTAATGTTAGTGGTTAGTCTTTCTTCTTACTTTTTTTTTTTTTCAATTTGTTGATAGAACTGATTTATAATGTTCGTAACAAAGATAATATTATAATTGATCTTTTCTCTTTTCAGGATGGGATGCTATGGCTTGGGTGTCAATACTTCCTCTAGTTGTAAGAAACTTGTCATAAAACTATCTGAATATGTGCTTAAAATTCAAGGACTAATGAGTGGGTAGTTTAAAGGTGATATTAGCTGTTGGGACAAAGCTTCAAGCAATAATAACACAAATGGCCCTCGAAATCACAGAGAGACATGCCGTAGTCCAAGGAATACCTCTTGTACAAGTTTCGGACAATAATTTTTGGTTTGGTTGGCCTAAGCTAGTTCTTTATCTCATCCATTTCGTCTTGTTCCAGGTACTGATTAGTTTCCTTCTGTTCTTTTTGCATGTATTCTAGGTAACTTTATGAGGTAGAATTGCAAAAGTTCCGGTTGAGTAGAGTTTGCAAATAAAGTTTTTTTTTTTTTAGGAACTGCACTAGTTTTTCATAGTAAGGTTTATGAAGATTTTCTAACATGCTGATTCTTACTTATCCAGAATGCCTTTGAGATAACATATTTCCTTTGGATATGGGTAATAAATGCTCTCCTTTATGTTCCTCAAATTCTTTCTATATTCACTGCTGGAATTCTAAATGTTCATTCTTGGTACAGTATGAGTTTGGACTGAGATCTTGTTTTCATGAGAGTTTCACTCTTATAATTGTAAGAGTTGTTCTCGGGTAAGTCCTACTTTAGTACAATTATTACATTTGATATAAAAGTTTGAAAGTTGTACATTGTAAGGTATCTTAGATACCATTCTTCCTTCTCTAAGATTATTTCACGGACATCTGCATTCCTATGATTAACAGTGGAACTTCTAACTAGTTATGGAACTTTTAATTTGACAGGGTAGAAGTCCAATTTATGTGCAGCTACATCACACTTCCTCTGTATGCCCTTGTTACTCAGGTAAGCTCTTCTACTAATTGCTCCTATGATATATTAATCCATGCCGAGATTTAAGAGTAGCAACTTACAGGCTGAAGAGATCTTTGAGGAGTTATGAATGTGGTCCAGTTTTGGTAAACCATAACTGAGCTAATCTTCCTTGATACTTCTTTCACCTAATATGCACGCTAGCAGCTAGTAATCAATGCCCTAGAGAAACTAGTAATCAAAACTTTAAACACACTTTTCAAAATGTCTCCATTTATAATTCTGAATTGGTGATGAACACGGTCTGTCCTTTTCTTTGGGGACTTTTAGATGGGATCAACCATGAAGAGGTCAATCTTTGATGAACATACTTCCAAGGCGCTAAAGCAGTGGCATAAAAAAGCTGTAAAGAAAAAGAATGATGAGAGGGGATCATCTCCACCTCGGACGTTGGGTGGAAGCCCCGCCAACTCAGTTGTGCAATCCCCACAACATCCACATCAACATCCTCACAACCAGTTTTATGGTGTGGAAGCAGACAGATCTTCTCCTAAGCAAACAGAAACCATTATGGCGAGCATGAACCTTCCAAGGGAACAAAAACCGAGTAAGAATGATGACTTTGGCGACCTACTAAGTGGATGAAACTGGGAGTTGAGTTCTGGAACTCGTAGGCTAGGAACCATCTTCAGTTGATTGGCTTGACGTTGCCCAACTGTAAGCAGCCAAAAGTCCATTTTTTCCTACCGCATAACGTTGTTCTTCATCAACTTTATGTGTACAAGTAGACTTTTAGCCTTTTGTTTCATCTTCTCGATTACTGTCAGCCTAGAAGTGTCAATTTTACCATGTTTGATGGGAAATAATACTCGCAAGTAAATGCTCATAGTTGCCTCCATTATTTTTCCTTCTCTTTTATGCTATGTTGGCCGTGGATGTTTGTGCCAACATCATCAAGCTGCACATGACTCTTTCATTAGACGCAATGGGAACCTGTGGCACATTACATGCATAAGCTGTTATAAAAAGGCAGATAGCTCTGAAGACTGTAAAACAATGTAAGGTGAAGACTTTTTTTATTTTTTATTTTTTTATAGAAAAACTTCCATTAATCAGAGACAAATCACAGCTAATACATCAGTTCTGGCACACTCAGGTACCTCTTAAATGTCAATAATTAGCTAAATAAGGTGAAGTTGGTGGTTTTACATTCTACCAATAGTAAGATAGTATTTTGTGTCATGAAGCATATATAAGGAATATGTGATCTGCCAAGTGTATTGAATAAGTAGAGTGGTTGAAGCTCAGTTTACAATAAGAAGGAAAATACTATTTCTACGACATTCCATTTAAAGGATGAGGAATTTCTAATACATCGTGACCTAGACTGTATTCAGTTTACAATACATCCCGACCCAAACTGGATAGTGAGATGAGATGTGATAAGGTGAGGTGAGACTGTTTGTGAATAGTAGTAAGATTATTAGTTGAAATTAAATGAGATAAGATGGTTTCATCTCACTTTTGTATCCAAACGGGCCTTAATGTTGTAGAGCTTACAGACTGTACCTATATGATTGTAAAAAGTGTTTAGGTCAAAAAACTACAAAGGATCTTAATCATCTCATTTAAGCAGATACAATAATGGTATTAAGTTTAGAGTGGTGCTACTCTGCCGCTCAAAGTAGCCCGCTGCAAGTTACCACTAGGCTAAAATCATCTTTTCATTTTTTTTCATTTTTTTTATTCATATTTTTTTATCATTTTAAAATATTTTTAAAAAATATTTTTAAAAAAATCAATACACTAGTAGTCACTTCCTTGACTATTAAGTAAAGAAAAAAATTTAAAAAAAAATAAAACACATTAGATGTCAAAATAATGTGTCAAAGTAGCATTATTCTTAAGTTTATAACAGCCAAATCTGGGAACAAATACTACCAACGACATGTCGATCGCTCGTCACCATATCAACGACATGTATCCAACGGATTGGTGTATAAGGAATTTAAGGATGGATATAAACGTAAGATTCGTTATGGCGAACGAGATAGGGATATAGATGCATTGGGCGGTTTATAACCTTCGGCCATTGTGTTTCAACGGCCATGGCCACTGTTAGGAGCTTGGACGAACGGACCGTTAATCATCTCCTTCAAATCTGTGCAAAACCCACCCGAAACCAGGCACGGCTTTCAAAGCAATTCGTTCTTCCAATACCCATTTCGAGAAGGTCCGCGATTCTTATTTCTTCGCTGCCTTTCAGCCTTCTCATTTCACACTCTCCACCGTCAGAGGCCAGAGAGCGACGAAACAAGAAGAACATCCCTCTTGAAGACTACCTCACTAGCCGTTATTTACTTATCTTTGTCTCTGTTTAATGTTTTACGTTTGTTATGTCCATGTGGTTCTTCTTGGGTTGCTTTAACTGTGAGTACATTTTGGTGTTTTACAGAGGTTTTTGTGGCTTTGTGGGATTTATTGCTTAAAAATTAGAAATTGAAATAGGTTTTTAGTAATAACGTTTCAATCCTATACTAGTAATCACTTGTGAAAAAACAATTTCTGGGAACAAAGCATATACCGATCGCCGCACGTCAGTCTGCTTAATTAATGTCCTGATAACAGGAAAAAAAAAATGGGGAACGAGCAGTTGGTAGGATTCTTCAGTAGCATTTGAAAGCATATGTTGATTTGAACGCATTAATGTGCATGCTTGATGTGATAATGGCTGCAATGAATTACTGGAAGCAGCAGTTGTGCGAGCATTTTTAATTAGCATTGAACTTTTTGTCCTTTTGCTTTTCTGTTACCTTCAAGCAGCTGAGGGATTAAAGTACTATGATCTGTTTGAGGGAAAGGGCCCAATAGCTGAAAAAGGATCAACAGTTCAGGTTTGGTTTTGATGTAAGCTGAAGCAATTCTTTTTTTTCATATGTATATGGACAGAGATATTACTTCTTATTGGCTTGTACTTTCACAGGTGCACTTTGACTGCTTATACCGTAATATTACAGCTGTGTCTAGTCGAGAATCCAAACTCTTAGCTGGAAATCGTAGTATTGCCCAGGTTCTCGACTATGCCTTTGTGTTTGTATGTGGTCAATGAGAGAGAGAGAGTGAGAGAGCTCAGCTTCTTCTAGTAAAAAACCAATAGCTGAAATTACTAATGCACGTTTCCTTGTCTTTAATTTAGCCATACGAGTTCAAAGTTGGAGCTCCTCCAGGGAAAGAAAGGAAGCGTGATTTTGTAGACAACCCAAATGGTCTGTTTTCTGCGCAGGCTGCACCAAAACCCCCATCGGCTATGTACTCAATAATTGAAGGGATGAAAGTAGGGGGGAAGGTGATACCATCCTCCCTTTTTCACCAATATATGATCTCTTTGGAAAGCAGCAATTTTTCTTTTAGTTTCTTATCATCTTTGTAACTGCTATACTTATGACCTCTGTTTGCCTTCTTCAAAATTATCTCTTATTGCAGCGCACTGTGATTGTTCCTCCAGAGGCTGGGTATGGCCAAAAGGGAATGAACGAGATCCCAGTGAGCTCTTCAATTGATTTCTTTAGTCTCGATATCTTTTACCCATATACTCTATCTGGCATCAATGCATGCTTTTCTCATATACTGTCACTGCTTTTGTACCTCTGTGACAGCTTTTATTCATCTTCTACTACCATGTTCGATCTCATCATTTAATGGTAGAAAGTAAAATTGAGGAAATTAGCAGACTTCATGACCCTCATTTCAACCATTGTGAATAGCATAGTTCTTGAACATTTCTAATATTTTGACAAAACAGGCTACTTACTGGAACATGGGCATGGTTTGTCATTGCACAATTTGTTCCTCATTGTGTTAAGAGACGGTGAGTTTGGCAGTGAAGTAAAATAAAAAATAAAAAAATCCTATTCAGAGGAGAAACAAAATGTGATTGCCTTTAGCATTGCTGCATAAAGTGGAGGTTTTGCATTGCTTTATAAGGTTAATTAGGCCCCGTTTGAATAGTGAGATGAGATAAGATGGTTTTACATGAAAGTTGAATGTTGAATAAAATATTGTTAAAATATTATTTTCTAATATTCTTATTGTTTTTGGATTTGAAAATTTTGAATTGTTTATTATATTTTGTGTGGGAATTTGGAAAAGTTGTAATGATGAGATGAGATGAAACCCTTTTTGTATCCAAACGGGGCCAATCTCAATGACAGTTCACCTACCAACTTAAATTAGCATCATGGACCACCACCGCCATTTAAATTAAGAAATCAAAGGCATAAAGCAAAATGGAACCAATGTTCTCAAGGGATCGAAACCTCTCTGTCCACTTCAGAACCACCTGACCATGATATTGCAAAGTTTTGAGTATTTCTAATGTTATATCCATGATTACTCTTATGGTATATGTGTTCTTCTTTTACAGTGTATACCTGAGAAAATATTGGGGTTATGACTTCCTTCCTAAACTTATTGTGGACTTTTGCAGCCCGGAGCTACATTTGAACTAAATGTTGAGCTTTTGCAAGTAGTACTGCCTGAATGAAGTGAGCTTAATTTGTGTTGTGAGAAGCTCGTGGCAATTAGATTCCACATCATGACCCTTTTTCTGTCCAATTTTGATTGGGAAAAACGATCTTTCTGTTGGCAACGGTGATAGTTTCAGCTAATGATTATATTGGATGAAGAAGCATTGTCATACCAAGGGCCCATCTTATGTACATTTTGTTTGTTCAGTTGGGATAACTATTTTTGTTTCCCGTCTGTAACCGTATAAGTTATTATTGAGGTTAATATTGTTAACATTAATTTGATGATTATTTGCTTATCTAAGGGTCACATATAACTCTACTAAGGTAGAGTTGCTAGGATTGTTGGAAACAGATTTGGTTAAACTTTTAACCCTTAAGATCATAAGTCGTGATATTTCAACCCAGTTTATAGATCACCCACTCTGCAATTCAAACTTGTGACGTTGTTCTGTTTTGATATCAATTGTTAGCCAAAAGCCTACAGCTGTTGGATACAGATTAGTTAAGCTTTTAACCATTAGGATCATAAGAGTTCAATCCTTTGATTTTCTCCATATTTGCTTGAGTTTTTAGTAGTGCTGCCATGCCCACAAGCCTGCAACAACCTTCATTCTCCATAGGTGGATTGGGAATCTCTTTCATTTCTTTCACAAGATATAAGGAACCTCCAATAGCCTAAAAGCATGTGTCAGTGCAAGTTTGAACCCCACCCCATAATCCTCACTTATCTAAGAAGTATCAATTAGTTAATAAGGCAGACCGTTGTCAGTTGATACTTGGACAAGGAAATAAGTACATAATTCTTAATGCATTACAAGATCGCCTTTGGGTTGGGAAACAAAGATAAATTGTAGTTCAGAAAGAGCTGCGTGATAGTGCATGATACTCCATGCCTTCATGTCAAATGTCAAACCACTTCTTTCACTCCATTTTTAAATTTCTTTAACAGAATCCTTAAATTTTCCATCACAAAAAAATATGTTGCCTTTTTCAATCTAAAGGTGAATTCTTCTAACAAGCCAAACTAAAATCTTAATCATGGCTGAAATAACTGAACAAGGTAGGCATTCTCTTGATTGAAAGTAATTTAAACCTGTTAGTGTTTATCTAAAAATTAATCTTAGCCTTGTTTGGCAGTAGAGATGAGATGATCTCAAAACTTCTTACAATTTCCCTTTCAAGCATCATTCAAATACAAAATACTTTTCAATTTCCAATCTTCAACTTTTTCATCTAATCATTACCTAATCATTATTCAAGAACAAAACCTCATACAATTTTTCTAAACTTCCAAAATAAACACAAAAAAATAATACAATTTTTTTAAATTTCAAAACAAAAATAATACTTAAACAATTTTTTAACTTTGTAATATTTTTATTCAACTTTTTCTTTCTCTTTTCTCAAAATCCAATAAAATATCTTAACTCAAATCATTTAACTACTATTCACAAACCATTTCACTACTATTCACAGAATTCTCATAATTTCTCATCTCATCTCATTATCTTTTTATATAGATATATATAAGAGGTAAATTTTATTGATACGAATGAAATAAGTATAGCCCATATATACAAGAGGTATACAAAAGAACACCTAAATACATTCTATGATCGATAGATTAAGGATAGGAAGTCATGAGCATTGTTTCCATTAAGCACAATGGCTGAAAACCAAAGCAATAATGTGTGTACAAAAAAATTATGAAACTCTGTCGTTGTGCGCTCCCTATCTTCAAAGTACCATTCATTCATTTCCGACCAAGTACATCACATAATGCATAACAGAATCATCATCTACATTGCCGCCACTTGAGGACAACCTTGAATCTCCTTCTAACAAGCTAGTAAATCAACCACCCTCAATGGCATTACCCAAGCAACATCAACTCTTCTAAAGATCTCACTCATCTCACAGCACCCTTGTTACCTCACAATGCAATAATAAGTGATCTCATCTCCATGCTTTTTACCCAAATAGCACCAATCCATCACAAAGAGCCCTATCTTCCTCAAGTTGTCCATGGTTCAAATCTTCCCAAGAGCAACAGTCCATACGAAAAAAGCTATTTTGGAACGCACACGAGACCTCTAAATATTCTTTCATGGGAAAGGAACAGTACCTTGTTATGCCAATATTTTTTAATACACCTTGACTGTACACTTCTTGCTACCATTGGACCTCCACTGCATCCTATCCCCCTGTGCCGTAGTGTTTCCTGTGGAGTATATCAATCTGAAAAATTTTGAAATGGTGTGCAATTCTCAATCATGAATATTCCTATTAAATAGGACATTCCATTGGTGAGAACCATGATGAAATACACGTAGATCTGCCACAGAAGCATCCTTGTTAGTTGTAATACGATAGAGAGCTGAAAAGACCCTATCAGGAGTGCATTCTTCACACCAAATATCATGCCAAAACCTGATTCTGGTACTCTCTCCAGCCACAAAACGGATATGATTTTCAAAATTCTTCCATCCCCTCCTAATAAATTCCGCAAGCCCATGCCATCTCCCCCCATCCCCAAAACCCAAATTCATTGGACACCAACCCCCCAAGCACTTTCGTGTCTAAAGTCAATAATTTCCTTCCACAATGAATCCCCCTCCAAGTGGTGCCGCCATAATCATTTCTCCAACAGAGCTTTATTGAAAGTCCTCAAGTTGCACACTCACATGCCACCATTTAAGATTATGGAACAAAATTTATTCCAATTAACAAAATTCATTTCCTCCCCCATTCCCCCCACAAAAAAGCCCGAAATAACTTCTCACTCATATTCACCACCCCCACAAGCAAAGGAAATAAAGATTAAAAAAAAAAAAAAGGTGAGGAGGTTAGATAAAGTGCTCTTAATTAATGTGAGTTGACCCCCTTTCGATAAATACAACCATTTCCAACCACCCAGAATTTCTCTACTTTCTCCACAACCCCATCCCAAATAGCTCTAGCCTTAAAAGTCGCCCCCAATGGGAGGCCCAAATATTTCATAGGCAAAGAAGACACTTTACAATCCAGTAGGCTCACCAGACTATTGATACTAGCCACCACACCCACAACAATCATCACTGACTTACAAAGGTTCACCTTAAGCCCCGACACGACATCAAAGCATAACAAAAGTGCTCGTAAAGTTTAAATCTAACCATGATCCGCTTCACAAAAAAGGAAAGTATTATATGCAAATAAGAGACTTGAGATTATGATAGAGCCATTAGTACCATTACCCATTGAAATTTTGGATAGAAAACCTCCTCTAATAGCTGCCTTAACCATCTGGCCAAGTGCCTCTGTAACAATAATAAAGAGAAGAGGAGACAATGGATCCCTTTGCCGCAATCCACAAGAACTGTTAAAAAATCTAGCAGGGGTGCCATTAACTAGCACTGAGAAGCGAGCAGTAGAAACACAATGTCGTATCCATGAAATCCACCTATCATCAAAGCCACACCTCCCGAGCAAGTATAAAAGAAACTTGCAATTCACATGATCATATGCATTTTCCATGTCAAGCTTGCATAGAATACCTATCCCTTCCTCAACCTATGATCCAAGCACTCATTGGCAATGAGAATCGAATCAAGGATTTGTCTCCCCGGAAAAAATGTATTTTAAGGCTTAGAAATAATTTATTCCAATATCAGGCTTAGCCAATTAGCAAGAACCTTCAAAATGATATTGTGTACTCCATTCACAAGGCTTATGGGACAAAAATCCTCAATTGTTGTAGTCCCATGTTTCTTCAGTATGAGAGCAATGAATGTCGCATTGAGGCATTTCTCAAACTTCTTAAAGGAGTGGGATTCAAGGAAAACCTACATAACATCACATTTCCACAATATCCAAACAAGCTTGAAAGAATCCCATCGAAAAGACATCCGAACCCAGCGCTTTGTCCTTGGTCATACCACTAATGACCTTATAAATCTCGTCTTCGTCAAAAGGTCTTTCCAACCAACTTGCACTTTGCGAATCAATAGACTCAAACAACAAATCATCAAGCTTCAGCCTCCAATGGACTAGTTTCTTGAGAAGGTTCTCGTAATAATGCACAATATGGTTTTCTAATTCATAGAGGGGAAGAGAGTAGTTGAGTACCTGAGTGAAGTGTCTCAATAGTATTGTTGTACCTATGTGAATTAGCAACTTTATGGAAGAAATTTGTGCATTTATCACCTTCTTTTAGCCAAAGGGCCTGGATTTTTGTCGCCATTAAGTCTCCTCCATCAACAACACCCTCTTCAGTTTAGTCACAACCGAACTCTTCCTCAATAATATCTCCTCTGAGGTGTCTCCCATCAAAATACCCTCCCCTCTAACTCTTGTAGCTCCTCCATAAGGGTAGTCTTCTAATTGTCAACACTGCCAAAAACTTCCAAGTTTCACTTTTTTAGATCTTGCTTCAAAGCCTTAAGTTTACCTGCAAAAATGAAAATGTGAGTGCTTGTGAACTAATAAAAAGACCACCAAGAACAGACCTTCTCTACAAAACCATCAGTTGCTAACCACATATTTTCAAACTTGAAATATCGACATCCCCCATAACACCTTCACAATCTAACAAAAGAAGAAAGTAATCCGAGCAAACTCATGGCAACCGCTTCTGACACAGTTCTTGAAAGTGGGCCTCCCACAAAGGAGAGACAAGGAAACTATCCAATCTTAACCAACCCCAACTATTTGACCATGTGAACTCAACTCCAACAAGAGGGAGATCCATGAGGTCCAAATCAAATATAAACTCAGAGAACTCCTCCATGGCCAAGGAGTTGCGATAATTCCCTGATCGCTTACTAGGAAAGTGAGTAATATTAAAATCCCCACCCAAACCCCATGGCACATCTCATAAATAATATAAACCCACCAACTCCTCCCATAGCCTTCTCCTATCTCTATCCATGTTTGGCCCATATGTGCTTACATAAGCCCACTCTCATCCATCTGCAACATTTTTAAATAAACTAGTAATTGAGAAATTTCCAATACACTCCTTTACTGCCTCCACCACTCTTTAATCCCACATTAAAAGAGTGCCGCCTGAAACTCCCAAAGAGGCCAAGTAGGACCAACCCACATACGAACACCCCCACAGACTACGGTTGATTCTTCTATTGATGACCCACAATTTTGTTTCTTGAAAACACGCCACATCAGCCTTCCATGTCCAAAATAAGGATTTTATGTGAAGGTACTTGTTGCGATTATTAAGCCTCCGTACATTCCAAGAAACAATCTTAGGTTTCATGAGTACAAAGAGTACCCCTCCCTTTCAATCTATCCCTTTCGCCACTCCCCTCCTTTGCTTTATAATTAATAGTACATTTGAGCCTTTTGAGTTCCCTATCTTGCTTTGTGGCTGACTTGACTATCTTCAATGGCTACAAGAAAGGCCACAAACTATTCTTCAAAGCGTACACAAGAAACCCCAATACAAGCTTGTATCTCTTCTACCTTCTTGAACACCCACTTTCCAAGAAATCTTCATTATCTAAGCATGCCCTTAGGCTTAAGAAAACATTTTTAGGGAGAAAAAAAGAATTTAGCTTTTTTTTCAGAAACTAATCAACTTAAAAAGTAATTTTGAAATTAATTTAAGTAGAAAGTGAAATTTTTATTATATTTTTTTGAATCATTAATTCTTTTTTTATTCCACGTAATATCAAATAATGAACGAGATAAATGAAAACTAAAAAAATGTTCTTTTATTATATAATATCATGTCGAAAATGATGAAAATATAATAATGAAACAAATGATTAATTATATAATTTCATAAAATCTATTTTTCTCTGTACGTGTGGTTAAAAAAAGAACGGAAAACAAATCCATGGTAACTGTAAATTGTAAGTCCACAACTTCACTCACTCACGGTAGTAGTAGCAGTAGCATTAGCCATACGACTGCGAGTTGTAGCTCCCAAACCATGGGATTTAGGTTCGATCTTCTACTGTTTATGATCGCTCTACTATCTGTTCCAGTTTTATCCGATCTGATCCTGTCCAAGGTCGACCGACGTGTAAGTTGGGCGCTCCTCGATCTTTCTTCATATTTTTTTTCTTTTGGTAGTTTTATATGGTTTAGGATTTTGAGAGATGTATTTCTTGGTTTAGCTCGATCACGGATCCGTTGGAAGTTTAAATTGTGAATTTAGAAATTAAAGATTGCAATGCAATGTACAGTCTAATGTATTAGACTTGTTCGGAAAGTGATGGCATTTCAAGATCGGCACTGAATTTGATGGGAATCATTGAATTGTTTGAAAAAGTAGTTTCGTTTCTAATCTTTTGTCGTAATGATAACTCTCGTTATTGATTATTGTTTCAGATGAAATAGAAATTTGCTAATGAAGGCATTTTAGTTTTAAAGAAAACTAAACAGACCCTCCATGAACGAGATTCACAATACTTGCCTTCTCAAACTTGTTATTTAACCGTTCCTTTTCAGTTTCGCTAATGAGATGGACTATCCGTCCCAAATATTTTCTGCATTTAGGAGATAAATAGACACAATATGAGAGTAATATTTAATATTGGCGGTGGGTAGTATGGAACAGTATTAAATACTGTAGAGTTCATAAATTGAGTCTGTCTCCCTAATTATGAAAAAAAAATTGGGCGGATAATTGTAGGGCACCTGAACCCAAATGAGATGCCAATGCTTTTGTTTTGTTTTTGTTTTTGTTTTTTTTGTTTTGTTTTTTTTTGTTTTTTTTCTGCGAATTATATCTAATATGATGTGCTTGCATGGTTTTGTCCCAAGTCCTTTTGCGCAAAGAGTAGGTACTGTAGGTCCCGAACATATTTTCTGTAGGCACAATTTGATGTATTATTTTGGCCAGCGGTCTGTTTTTTTTTTTTTTTTTCTTTTTAAATTTTCCTTATATCCAGCTTGTATTCCTCGGCAGATGCAAAACATGACCTGCATAATAACATAATACTCATTCCTTGCTGAGGACTGCTAGCTATCTGTCGTAGCTCATTTACTTTTATGGTTTTTTTTCCTATTGTCAACCTTTGATACCCTTTATTGACCATATTTGTTTCTTGCTTGCAGATTGATTTGACAACGCAAGCTGTGAGAATCACTTCAACATTGAAGGTACCGTATATGTCCCCTTTTCCGTCTCCGTTGTATTGTTCTTTGATACAATTCACGTATGCAAAAGATTGATTTTACTCCATTTTTTCTGTTAGTCTTCTAGTATGGTAATTTGTTAAAGGTTTTCACATATTTTTCCTTATATTGCCGTTGGTAAGAATAGGAAGCATCCAGAGATTACGGGGGACTGTGAGGGAGAAAATAGCTGTTTTTTTTTTTTTAATAAAAATTAAAAACTATGTTTGCCTATTCTGGTGATGTTGCAAATTTGATGCCCCTGCTTTCCAGGTGGAGAATGCAGGAAGTGATCTGGTTTCCGAGGTTTTATTGGCCTTTCCTGATGACCAGGCAAAACACTTAGCATATTTGACGGCAACAAATAATGAAGGGAAAGGAAAAGCCAAAAGTTCTTCTGTCAGCTTCCCTGTTGATGTTGTCCGCCCTAAAGGAATGCCTCCTTCCTTGACTTTCTATTCAGTATCTTTACCCAAGGGGTTTGGCAAGGGCGACAGCTTAACTTTGGATGTCTTGGCTGTTTTTGCGCATGCATTGCAACCATTTCCCGAGAGAATTACTCAGGCTGATATACAGCTTGTTGTTTTTTATGAGGCTGCACACTATCTCTCTCCTTATGCAGTCAAGGTCCAATCGCTCAGTGTAAAACTGCCTGACGCAAGAATTGAGTCTTTTTCAAAAATAGAAAATACTAAGATTCATGGTTCCGAGATTAAGTATGGTCCCTATGAGAATCTTCCCCCCTTCTCTTACTCGCCTATAGCTGTTCATTTTGAGGCGAATCAACCCTTTGCAATTGCTCAACAGTTGATAAGGGAGATAGAGATTTCCCACTGGGGCAATGTGCAGGTGACAGAGCATTACAATCTTGTCCATGGAGGTGCTCAGAGCAAGGGGGAGTTCTCTAGGTCTGTTTAATTTTTCTTTATAGGTTTGTATGCTTTCTGCTAATTGCTATGTTAGTGGAAGTTTGAATTTGTGCTATTTTCTCTCGCAGGCTTGATTATCAGGCCAGACCCCATGTGAGTGGTGCATCAGCCATCAGTCATCTTGTTGCAAAATTGCCTCCAAGAGCTCATTCTATTTATTACAGGGATGAAATTGGCAACATTTCAACATCTAAGTTATGGGGTGACCCTAAAAAGGTCCATATTTTAATCAATGTGGAATGATTTTTGGAATTTCTTTGTGAATTTTGACTATAGTTACCACATCTTTATTGCAGACAGAACTAGTAATTGAACCTAGGTATCCAATGTTTGGTGGTTGGAGAACTGCTTTTACTATTGGATATGGCTTGCCACTTCAGGACTTCTTGTTTCACTCAGAGGGAAAGCGCTACCTTAATATTTCTTTTGGTTCCCCCATTAATGAGGTGGTCATTGACACTCTCATTGTGAAGGTAAGTTATATGATAATACTTTTGCATTTGATTTTTGACCCTCCATCGTATATTTCTTATTGGTAAGCAATGGGGAAAGTATGGCTTCCTGCTTAGTATCTTATAAAGCTAGCATTGACTCAAATAATGCTGGTACAGGATGGGCAACTGAAAAAGGTGGAGGCTAGATTTAGTGGAGTTTCTTGGGAGGCTGCCTTGGGAATTGAATATATCTCTACTGTAAAATACCTTAGCCTTTAATAATGGAGTAAAATGAGGTTTTGTAATGTACTAAATTGTACATTGCTTTTTCATGGATGGACCTTGTGGGGTAGGGTAGGGTTGGTTGAAGTTTGCCACGTTTGGTTACACGTATGAGATGAGATGAGATGAGATGAAATAAAAGTTGAAAGTTGAATAAAATATTATTAGAATATTATTTGTAATATTATTTTTTATTTTGAAATTTGAAAAAGTTGAGTTGTTTGTAATATTTTGTGTGGGAGTTTGGAAAAGTTGTAATGATTATATGAGATGAGATGAGATGTCTTAGTAACCAAACCAGGCCTTAGTTTTCCAAGAATGTTCACGACAGTGGAATGTCTTTCATTAGGGAGGCTCATGATTGGGAGTTTGGTATTTTCACGAACTTTTTAATGTGCTATATACTCCTTTGGTACTGATAATAGAGAGGTGAATAAGATTATTTGGATTCCTTCTAGTAAAGGGAGATTTTCTGTATGCTCATACTATGAGGCCCTTGCTACTCAGGATAGCAATCACTTCCCGTGGAAGAGTATTTGTAGGAGTAAGGCACCCCTCAAAGATGCCTTTTTTTGCTTGGACAGCATCCCCAGGGAGGATCCTGACCATAGGCAACCTAAGGAAACTTGGGTTTATCCTTACTGATTGGTGCGGTATGTGTAAAAAGAGTGGCGAAACAGTGGATCATTGACTTCGACATTGTGAGTTTGCCATGGCCCTATGGTATGGTTTTTTCAGTAGAATGGGATTAGCATGGGTTATGGTATCTCATATAGCTGTGTGAAAGATGGTTCCCATTTTATTACTATGATGTATTTGGAGGGAAAGGAATTACCGGAACTTTGAGGATCGGGAGCGCTCTCCGGAAGTATTGAAGAGTTTTTTTTCTTGGAAGACTTTATTTGTGTGGGCCATTACTATAGATTTTAATGATCTTAGCTTTCACGTTTTCCTTGTATCTTTCCCTAGTTCCTACTCCCTTGTATACTTCCTATATACTTGGGCTATGCCTATTTGAGAATTAATAAAAGATATTTTACTTATAAAAACATGGATTATCCCCCCTTTCCCTGTGTGCATACCGAACTTGTTTGTTGAGCCAAAAATTGCAGTGCCAATGCCATCCCTCGTTCTCTGTGTAATTTCCTTTTTTTTTTTTTTTAAATCATTCCCGTGTTCCATTTAATGTTACTGTTGCATGTAGTTATTTCAAGCTGCTCGTGGATGAGTTTCTATTAATGTGTCTAAGGGGATGTTTAGGGAATGAGGTGAGATGAGAATTTTGTGAATAGTAATAAAATGGTTTGAGTTAAAATGTTTTATTGGGTTTTGGGAAATGAGAGAGAAAATGTTGAATAAAAATATTATAAAGTTAGAATATAATTTTTTAATCTAATTTTTGTTTTTGAATTTGAAAAAGTTGTATGATTTTTTGTCTTTTGTTTGGAAGTTTGGTAAAGTTGATTAGATAATGATAAGATGAAAAAGTTGAAAAGTTGAAAATTTGAAATTGAAAAGTGTTGTGTTTGAGTGATGTTTGGGAAGGAAATTATGAGATGAGATGAGATGGTTTGTGTTCCCAAACAAGCCCTAACTATGGCCAAGAAGTCTTACAAGCTAGAATTGTAGTCAGTTTGTTAAAAAAATATCTTTAACATTGACTTGGTGCTTGTAAACTATAGGTTGTTTTGCCTGAGGGTTCTACAGATATCTCAGTCTCTGCTCCATTTCCTGTGAAACAAGGCCAAGAGGTATTACATCATTAAGTTAGAATGCCAGCATTTTTTCCATTCATTGTTCAAAATGTTCAATGTTTTTTAATTATAATTATTTGGGTTCTTCTTTTTCTTTATCTTCAATTTGTGCACATGATTCATCGCAGACAAAATTTTCTCACTTGGATGTTGTTGGTAGACCAGTGATTGTGCTGGAGAAGACCAATGTTGTGCCGGAACATAATCAGCATTTCCAGGTATTACTTTCACCTATTTCAAGTAACATTTGAAACAACGCCAATATGCCAGAAGCATAAGCACAAATCTGTGACGATGAAATTGTTTTATAATAATATGAAAAGGTTATAGATATCATTGAAACTGTTATCATTTTATCCTTTTTAAAATATTATATCTGTGCCATTTGAAATCTAGTAGTGTATAATATACTTTAAGTTTTCATTATTGGCATATAAGGCTTCAAAAATCCGAGTTCATAGCTTTTTATTATTTATAAAAGTAAGAAAATAAAAACCTAAGATAGTGTGTGAAAAGAAAGAAAGCTTTACACTGGGCCTTCATTCCTTTTATGAGTCAAAAGACTTGATGCTTATTAGTCATCTTTGAATTATTTGAATAAAACTGTGATACATATAAAATACATTTTAGAATCTTTCCTGATAGGATGAGAGCTTCTACTTTGACTAATAAGCTCCTAATTAGATTTGCTTCTACTTTGACTAATAAGCTCCTAATTAGATTTGACCGAAGCCCATGCATAAAAGCCTATAAACTAAATAAGACTCCTTTAAATAAAATTGAAATCCAGCCAAAAATTATGGCCCACAACCGACTATTACTGAGCATTATCCTTGATTCCGGAAAAACTAAACACACGAAAGATAGAATGTATTCACCTAATCAACACCACGGAGGCTTCTTCACGGACCGAAAAGGTTCCTGATTGGTTTTGCCTTCGTATTAGGCTTCAAACAGGACTTCTTCTGTAACCATAAAGGGGCTGTATTATCACTGTTTCCACCCTCTTTTTTATGAACTTCGTTTGTCTTACTTGATCTTGGAGTGGTCATGGTCTAGAGTGGTGCTCCTTTGTGCAGTATTTGGTGGTTTTACTTCATCTGAACACTTGATGCCTTGGAGAACTTCATTCTGGATGAAAATGTTTCTTCTACCTGACTCTTAACACATTTTTTTTCTAGTTTCTGTTGCTTTGTTTTATCTTCTTTTCCTTGTTTTCTAATATCTTTAGGACTAATGTCTTAGGTTTAGGTTTTTAGACCATATAAAGGTTATTTTTAAACATTAATATTTAGTTTATTATAGAGTTATTTTGATAAAAGGAGAGTTTTTTTATTTGTTCCTCTTCTTTGTGGTGCTCAAGAATTTATAGAGAAATGTTTTTTATTGCTCACTCTTGCTCTCATACTGTCATGTTTAACATTGAAAATGAATGGGATAAATGATGCAAAGTAAAATATATGTGCTTATAATTTTTTTTTTTTTAGTTTGTTATTCTTATTCTAGTTTTGCTAGGGATTAAGGAGAGGGGAGGCCTATATGCATAGAAAATCTATATATACAGGGTTTTTTTCTTCTTTCCTTTTGTTTAGCTCTAAAAATATAATTTTCATTAATACCTACCCTCTCCCCCCCCCCCCCAAAAAAATAAAAAATAAAAATAAAAATAAAAACTAAAAAGGAAGGAAAAACATGTGTGACATTTGTGAAAGCGAAAACAGAACCAAAGAAGGAAAGGAAGAAGCAAGAAAATTCATGCGTGACATTTTTTTTCTGCTTAATTCCCAGATTGTTCTGAATGTTCACTTCCCTGGATTATTTTGGGTTATTTTGCAGGTCTATTATAAGTTCAGCAGTCTCTCAATGTTCAGGGAGCCATTGATGTTGATCTCTGGATTTTTCTTTCTTTTTGTTGCCTGCATTACATACATGCATGCAGATTTGTCAATCTCCAAATCTTCTCCATCTTATTTGGCAAAGTTGCAGTGGGATGAGGTTAGTAGGTGGTATAGTCCTGTATAAAATGTTAGTTGACAATCAGAAAGTATGTGTGTGGCACCTTTTGCACCTTTTTAAGAAAGAATTCTTACTTATCAAATATTATATATAAAATGTGTGCTGTGTTTCAGGTGCAAGCAGGAGTTCAGCAGGTTCGAAATATCTTCGACCAATGTTTAACAACACATGATAAGCTGGAGGCATCATTGCGTGATCTTTCCCGGACAGGAGATGTCCAAGCTTGTAAAGCATCTCGGAAAGCAGTTGATGGTTTATTAAAAGATCTCTCAAAATATTTGAAGCCCTTGCTGGTATCTCTGCAATCCTCTCCTCAGGCTGCTCAGATCTTACCCGAGGTTTGCTGTTTATTTGTTGCCCTTCTTGTAAATTACCAATTCTATGCAATTCAAAGTTGAGACTTATAGTGCAACAATTTTCCTGCCCTAAAATATTGGTCCAGTGTTCAATTTGTAAGACATTGAATACTACAAGTTTTGCCTTTTCACAATTCATCTTAATTCATCTCAATTCATCTCATCTTATCTCATATAATCATTAAAACTTTCTCAAATTTCCATACAAAATAAAATAAACAATTCAACTTTTTCAAATTCCGAAATAAAAATAATATTAAAAATATATATTCTAACAATATTTTATTCAACTTTTTAACGTTAATCTCAACTCATCTCGTCTCATGTCATCTGCGAAAACAAACAAGGCATGCTCAGAGAGAGCTGGAAAACTGTCCTATAAAACGTTTGGACTTCTTCAAACAAACCCTGTTATACCAGGCTACTTTACTTTTTTTTTTTGGCTACTTTACTCAAGTCTGTTTTACCATCATTAGTTACTCACTTTTGGCTGTCTGTGTAGGTGGAGGAACTGATTGCCAAGGAGAGAGATTTACAAGAGAAGCTGATGGTGAAACATTCAACCGTGGTTGACAGCTATGAGAAGAAGTTGAGTGGACGGGAAATTGAGAATCGGGTTGCTTTGCAGCAGCAAAAGATTACAGCCTTGAGGCAGGAGGTCGATGATCTTCTTGATTTTATTGATGAGATATGACAAATGGGGTCTATCATCTGCCGCCCCCCAACCTAACTGGGTAGTTTTGTTTTGGGCAGACAAAGATACAGCCAACAGATATACCTGATTGGGAAATGTTTTTGGTCGAAATTTTGCTTTGCTCACTCGGTTTTTTTTTTTTTTAAATATTTTTGGCTTAACTAGACAATTTTATGTATTTTTATATTATACTATTTATGTGACAGCCATGGATTTCAGCTTTGCACTTATGCCAACTGCCTGATTGGATGCCAAACTTTAACAAGGCTCATGTGTCTCTGCGCTGCATTTATGTAACGACAGGCTTGTGCTTGTGTTGGTTCGCATTTTCTTACCCACGCCAGTTTTATTGCTGCAGTATTAGTATATGAAGACGAGTCTTAGTTATGAAGACGACCTCAACTCTCTGATGACGCAGTCATATCCATTTTCGTCCTTGTGCAAGTACCATTAGGCTTGTTTGGATAATGAAAATATTTTATTTTATCTCATTTCATCATTATAATTTTTTAAAATTTTTATATGAAATATAATAAACAATTCAACTTTTTCATCACATCTCATCTCACTATCCAAATCAAACCACCACCAAGAGTGGTACCTCAATGGCTTGAGAATTCATTTAAGTTCAAAAAGGTCGACTTTCAACTTGACCCATACAACCTCATTTGAAAGAGAACTCACATATATAAAAGAAAGAGTAAGAAATATACATATTATCCTTACTAATGAGATCTTGTTAATATGGATTCAAATCATCTAAAATTTCTTCTCGAACTCTGAAGTTTAGAGTAAGAAAAAAGACAAATATGTGAATTGTAATATCTTACAACACTTATAATCGCGTAACCATAAATCCTTAATTACATGCTTGTAATAGGGAAGGTGAGAAAAGTCGTGGTCTTATCTCCAACAACATCGAGATGCTTACGACTTTGCTCCCCCATGTGTTGCACGACTCACTTACTACTTACTTTTTAATCTTATCCTCACACGCCAAATCCTTCCAAGACTCTTTTGAACCTTTTTTTGAATCTTGCTTTCCATGTGTTTCAACTTCCACCATGACTCTTTTAGTAATTAACAAGCTATGTCCTTTTATCTCACGTGTCCTTTATTCCTAGTAATAGAAACAAACCACCACAAAATTTAAATAATAATCTTAGCAGTAATAATCTTAGCCGT
>QEOT01006616.1:79425-105426 GCA_003123785.1 Pterocarya stenoptera
TTTTTTTTTTTTAAATATTTTTGGCTTAACTAGACAATTTTATGTATTTTTATATTATACTATTTATGTGACAGCCATGGATTTCAGCTTTGCACTTATGCCAACTGCCTGATTGGATGCCAAACTTTAACAAGGCTCATGTGTCTCTGCGCTGCATTTATGTAACGACAGGCTTGTGCTTGTGTTGGTTCGCATTTTCTTACCCACGCCAGTTTTATTGCTGCAGTATTAGTATATGAAGACGAGTCTTAGTTATGAAGACGACCTCAACTCTCTGATGACGCAGTCATATCCATTTTCGTCCTTGTGCAAGTACCATTAGGCTTGTTTGGATAATGAAAATATTTTATTTTATCTCATTTCATCATTATAATTTTTTAAAATTTTTATATGAAATATAATAAACAATTCAACTTTTTCATCACATCTCATCTCACTATCCAAATCAAACCACCACCAAGAGTGGTACCTCAATGGCTTGAGAATTCATTTAAGTTCAAAAAGGTCGACTTTCAACTTGACCCATACAACCTCATTTGAAAGAGAACTCACATATATAAAAGAAAGAGTAAGAAATATACATATTATCCTTACTAATGAGATCTTGTTAATATGGATTCAAATCATCTAAAATTTCTTCTCGAACTCTGAAGTTTAGAGTAAGAAAAAAGACAAATATGTGAATTGTAATATCTTACAACACTTATAATCGCGTAACCATAAATCCTTAATTACATGCTTGTAATAGGGAAGGTGAGAAAAGTCGTGGTCTTATCTCCAACAACATCGAGATGCTTACGACTTTGCTCCCCCATGTGTTGCACGACTCACTTACTACTTACTTTTTAATCTTATCCTCACACGCCAAATCCTTCCAAGACTCTTTTGAACCTTTTTTTGAATCTTGCTTTCCATGTGTTTCAACTTCCACCATGACTCTTTTAGTAATTAACAAGCTATGTCCTTTTATCTCACGTGTCCTTTATTCCTAGTAATAGAAACAAACCACCACAAAATTTAAATAATAATCTTAGCAGTAATAATCTTAGCCGTTCACAAAATTTATCTTTAGTAATAGTTATCCGTATGATATATTAAACTTATTTTACAATAGAAATAGTTTTATAATCTAAAGTATACATCAAATCATATAGTTTGTGAGTATATTTGTGAGATCCCTTTATGATTAGAGAATTTCTCTTAAATATATACCGGAATTATAATATTTTTTTAATAATTAATTAAAAGAATTAAAATTATTTCATAATTTCTCTTAATTTTGTTATAAATAATGCTATTATGTCGCCTCATTTTATCTCTTCATTTTGATCGCTCGTACATTTACTTTTTTTTTTTATTTTTTTCTTTTATTTATTAATTAAGAAAGTAATATTATTGATTTTTTTTTTTACTTTTTAAAAATATTTAAAGATATTAAAATAATGTTAAAAAGAAAGTAAAATTTTTACTAATAAAACCATCAAGCAGTCAAAGCTGATGGCACACTATCAGTACCCTTTTATTATATATAGTTTTTAAAACCTTGGTTCCAAATTATGGACATAAAACCAGAGAATTTTCCGTGTTCGTCCTTCTCAGCAACAGATTCGTTTGCCATGAAAAGCACTCAGACCACTGAAATCGTTGTGTAATTTGCGACGAAAACGTTACCCGCACACGGCGCACGTACGCATATACTACGAACACACACTTCAACCGAGCCACCGAACACACGAACACTCTCTCTCTCTCTCTCTCTGTATCTCTCCACATGACTCGTTCGTTGAGACTTCTAGGCGAGGCGAGCTCGCCGACCACCACTGCGACCGATTCGGGCGAACCGGTGACAGTCGATTCGGACTTCGTGGTGATCCTCGCGGCACTCCTCTGCGCCCTCATCTGCGTGCTCGGCCTCGTCGCCGTCGCTCGCTGCGCCTGGCTCCGCCGCCTCTCCACCTCCCGAACCATCACCGCAGCCACCGCGTCATCCTCGACGGCACCGCAGCCTCCACGTGCGACTGCTTCTTCGGCCAACAAAGGACTGAAAAAGAAGATCCTCAAGTCCCTCCCGAAGCTCACCTTCACTACCGAGTCCGCCGCCAAATTCTCCTCCTCCGAGTGCGCCATATGTCTGTCCGAATTCACCCATGGCGACGAGATCCTCGTGCTACCTCAGTGCCGCCACGCCTTCCACGTGGCCTGCATCGAGACGTGGCTCGGATCCCACTCCTCCTGCCCCTCCTGCCGTCAGATCCTGGTTGTCGCCAGATGTCAGAAGTGCGGTGGACCTCAAGCGGAGGCCAGGTACAGGGAGCAAGTAGACGATGCCAATAGGTTCTTGCCCTAAACCTAGGCTCTAGCCCAGGCCCCAATTCGAATTTCTTATCAATCTCAGATTCGTGTCAAGTGCACTTACAAATATCATTATACTTACTTTTTTTTAGGATCAGAATCGATCTAGCAAACAAAAATCATCAAGAAAGTTTGAAGGATTTCATGATTTCCCTGTATTTGATTCGTGTTTGTGTCTGTAATTAATGTAATAATATATTATAAATATGGTATATGAAGGTTTCTAAAGTCAATGAATTATGGCCGAAATTACTGTTACTTCCAAATGATGAACCATTGGCAGTAAGATACTAGCAATGGAAATGCGATCCATATCCCCCAAGAAACCATCATCTCGAATTTTCAATCCTCTACAAAACAAATATGAACTATAGTGGTTTATCTTTAGTGCGCGCAACTGCAGTCAATAACAAAGTCGTAAAGAAGGTCTACAAGTCGAAGACTCGTGACTAAATCCATGAATCTCTGACCGTGATTCGTGAAGATGTAATCGAGGAGATTCACTAGTCTTCTTCGAAATCTCGTGGATGCCCACAGATTTAAAAAAAAAAAAAAAAGGAGATTCTTTCAATAGATTTGGCGAATCATGGGATTTTATAAAAATCTCAATTAAGAATTTGGCTTTTTGAGTTAAGAATTTTATAGGATTTGAGTTACATATTAATGTGGTTTGATTTCATATAATAGATCAGATCTACTTTATAATAAAAATAATTTTATAATATGATGTATCACATTAAACTGCATTAATTTATAAGTTCTCTTTGTAGTTAAAGTATTTTTTAATATCATATTGTTTTTACTTATATAAAAAAAAAAAAAAAAAAGGTTTCACATAAATAGTGTGGCTAGGAATGTCACTAAAAAGTCTTATAAATAGATTATTCTTTATTTTTGTATAGCTTTGGCAGTTATTACCACCATTGCCTCTTGTTATTTTTTTACAACTTTGGTTTAAGACTATAGTGCATGGAAGAGTTGGTTCAGATCTTGGGATTACATGACACAAGGATTAACCCATAAACAATAGTTCTTTCCGGTTAATGTGTCGGAACTTGTCGGAATATGCCAAAGTGCAATTAGGATAAAAAAAATAATCATGCATTAGGAAAAATAAATAAAAAATCTCCATTACATCTGAAAATTTGGAAGATGGCAAATGATAACGGTACGTAGTGCCATTTATAGCAAATGGGTCGGTCGAGTGCATAAAGAAGCAAACTTTTTTCTATATAATAAATATTTTTTTGAAACATTTTTCTATGTAATTATATATTCTAAGTAAGTGTGACAGGGGTTAGTAAGTAGTAGCCCTACTGATTAACCACAATAAATTAAGGCCTTGTTTGTTTTCAAGACCAAAATTTAAAATTTTAAAAACCTCTCATCTCATCATTACAACTTTCTCAACTCTCTATATAAAATAAAATAAACAATTCAATTTTTTAACTTTAATCTCATCTTATCTTATCTCATATTTAAAAATAAACCAGACCTAAAAGACTAAGCACTAAAGATATCATTAAATAAATACTTGCTTTCATCGTCTTTATAAGATTCTCTGTTCTTTATATTAATATTATGTATATTATAATCTCTTTTCTTTGTCTGGACCTAATAATAACTATTATTTATTGATTAGCCTTTAATTCTTTTTCTTTGGACCGTAAAAAAAAAGTGAAAAAAAAAAAAGCATGGATGGGGGCCACCCAAGTACGGTAATAGACCAATTCAATAGTCATCGCTTGTACGTGCACAGTACACTGACGAATATTATAACATTACTAGGAGTGATCAACCACCCCCCGCACGGCATCTTTACGAGATTATTTAAGACATCGGGTGCGTTACTAAAATCATTTTTTTTATGGTTTAACAATCCCACACTACTCTTTGAGTACTTCTACTATAGGTGGCCAAAAGCTCCACCCACTCCAACTCCAATAGAGTCGGAGTTATAGAAAATTAGAGTTGGAATTGGAATTATTTCGTCTCTTTTGATTGGAGTCAAAGGCTCCCAACTCTGACCATATTTAAACAAAAATTAGTCTAATTAAAACGACGTTGTTTTATTCACAAAGCAGTCCAAAATGTTGAATCTCCTTTGTCTCGTTCTTATCTCTTCTTGCACATAAACTCTCTCTCTCCTCTCTGGTTCTCCTTCTCCAACTCTTATCTCCCCGTCTCTCTTCTCTCCCCATTACCTGCACTGTCGCCAGCCACTGTAAAGGGAACTCTATATGACATTATTTCTTGTAAGACTTACATCTTATATTTTATTATAAGAGTTTTAATTGTTTGTTAATTGAATGATTTAGGATTCGAAAATTGTTAAAGCTGTTTGTGATATTTGTTGTTTTTGTAGTTTTTGACATTTTTGTTGTTGATTTACTATTTGAATCGGGAAATTTATATTTTTAGCGTTTTAGTCATGAGATTTGTGGGTTTTTGTTTGGAAAAAATCGAATGGTGCCCTTTAGGCAACGTCCACTCGATGTTCGCTCAGCCACATCACATAGATTGTTCGGTCGAACCTTCAATCGAGTGTGACTCGAGCGAACGTCACCAAATTGTTCACTCAAGCATTCCCCCATTATGGCTCAAGCGAACATCACACACAGGGGCGGAACTGTGTTGCCCCCCAAAAATTTTAAAAATTAGTCTTCTATATATTGTATAATTACAATTTTAAATGTAAATATTATTAAAATATTTAAGATTGGCTCCCAACACTCAAACACACAGTATATCACTCTAATATCCTTAAGTCCATTAACATATTAACCTTAATTTGACATCTCTATCTCTCTTTATTTGTCATTGGTGTGTATTGTGCGGTTTGTTTAGTTTCATCTCAATGATATCATATAAGTTTTTCTTGTCGTTCTGAACTTACATAGTTAAATCAGTTAACTAGCTAGAAGTTCCAAGAGAGTTTATCTAATAGTTGAAATAAATTTGGAAGATTCTTGCATATGGGAGGCAGCAAATTTATCTAGCTAGATGATTGATGAGATGTTTCTAGAGAGATAGAGAGAGTATGTGAAGAATTTATTAGTTATTCATATGTTTTTTTTGTTCACTTATTAATAGTAATAAAATTATACAATAAAAATCTAACGACTTTTATATTATTAGATACTTTTTCAGGTTTATTCTTGATCTATAAATTTTTTTTAAAACTTAAAAACATATGACTAAGCCGAGAACAATTGTATAATTTTATGATGTATGATTATTTTTTTATATAGTCAGATGCAAGAAGTATATATTACTTATGCTTACATACCGCACACTTTGTCGATCGCCCCCCTAGACACCAAATCTTAGTTCCTCCCCTGATAACACAAATTGTTCGCTCGAATATGGCTCAAGCTAACATCACACAAATTGTTTACTCAAGTGTAGCTCAAGCGGATGGTTCAATTTTTGTGTTTTATTTATTTTTAAAACCACAAACATGACTAGACACATATGTTTTTTCTTTTCAATGTGTTTTCAATTGATAGATAATTTTCAAAATATGTGAAATGACGGTTGTTTGTTAATTGTTTCATATTCTTTTCATAGCAAATTATGGATGCTATACCATCTCACCGCGATTCTCCACAAAAGGATGACGTATAGTCGTTGGCATCACCGACAGGTACTTCGGGCCATAAACCCCATCTAGAGCAGCTACCTCCTGTGCAAGAAGTCGAGTCCCAATAAATCTAGAAGATGTTGATATGCTTAATGAAGAAGATGAGTTGATGAATGTTGAGGTCGATCAACCAGCACGACTAAGTAAAAAAAAAAAGTCATGGACATATGAACATTTCACCAAAATTTCTGATGATCGTGAGAACTCATAGGCTCGATGCCACTATTGTGGACAATTATGCAGTTCTCATTCAAAGAAGCAAGGCACGTAAGTATTAATAGTACATCTTACAGGTTACTGGCGGTATAAGATATGCAAAGGGTTGGTGGCAACTGATCAGATGAAGCTGAGTTACGAGACATCTATGGCCACTGATGGCACGTAGATTAAGAAGCTTTCAATCCCTCAATACAGTGAAAAGATATTGAGGGATGTTTTTACGTAGATGATCATCACTGATGAGATGCCTTTTACCACGATTGACAAAGTAGGCTTCCGCAAATGTGCACACCTTAGAGCCACGATTTTCAATACCTTCATGGTATACGGTGATACTTAATTGTTTGAAGAGACATACCAATGAGAAGGTAGTGATGAAGGAAATGTTTGTTTTCACTGGCCAGAGAGTGTTATATACAACTGATACGTGGACCTCTATACAAAATGTGGGCTACATGTGTATCACAACCCACTTTATTAACAGTGAGTGGACGGTTGCACAAACAGATTGTCGATTTCAAAGAAATTGTTAATTACAAAGGTTCATCCATTGGCAAAAAGATGAATGATTGTATAAAAGATTAGGAGATCAAAAAATTGCTTTGTATGACAGCTGACAATGCAGTACGAATGACACTGTCATTGATTGGTTCAGGAGGAATACAACAGTAAAGGAGGATATCATTCGTGAGAACCAGTTTCTTTATATTCGATGTTGTGCTCATATCATTAACTTCATAGTTTCTGAGGGTTTCAATGAGGTTGATGATTCCATTATTAAAGTCCAGAACCTTGTGAGATATGTAAGGGCTTTCCTTCGATGGCTCTGTCAATTTAAGGCACTAGCCGAACAACTTGAAATCCCAAGCTTTATGACCATTTGCAACAGAGTTGTGCCGATAATGTGGGTTTGTTGAATGCAATAGTTATGAGGATGAAATACAAACATAATAAATATTGGGGGATGTGGAGAAAATAAATAGATTATTATTTATGGTTGTGATCATTGACCTCCGATATTAGTTGGCGATTGTAGGAGATTGGATTATGGACGTCCTCGGTAATGAGGACGATGATCGGTTTATTAGATCACTTAAATATGATATTGATGATTTATAGTCATTACAATAGTAATAGTCAGTCTTTAGCCTCATGTGGTAGCTCCTCACGCCTAACCGACTCGACATCTTCCTGGGATGACACACATGCACATAGTTCAAATTTATTGAACCTACGACGGTATTATCAATACTGTGCATCGAAGAGTATTATGCAGTGTAAATCTAAGTTTGAGCTTTACTTTATGGAAGATGTCGAGTCACCTAGTGAAATATTCTAAATATTAACTTGGTAGAAGGTGAATTCTGACAAATTTTCAATCATTTCTCGAATAGTCAGGAATGTACTAGTCATTCATATCACTACAGTTGTCTCTGAATTGGCATTTAGAATCGGAAGTCGTGTCTTGGATGCTTGTCAGAGTTCATTGTCTCCAACCACTACCGAGGTCCTCGTTTGCAAATAGAACTGGTTAAGTTCAATGCTCAATGGAATAGATATTGTTGATGATGTGAGCTATAGGTTTGAATCATGTAACTTTATGATTTTAAATGATTATTTACATAATTTTAACACTTTCATTATTTAATTTATAATTTATATGATTTTGTAGACCTAATTGTGAACTACAGACTAATTGTGGATGACAGAGACAGAAGCACTATTGGATGGAGAATGCCCTAACCCCTTTATTGGTGAGAAACTCAATATCATCATGCAAAACTTGTCAAAGTTAGAGCTGGAAGTGAGTTTATAATATAAATGTGTTCTATTTATGTCATGTATCACTTGGCTGATGATTTAGAAATCTATAGTTAAATGACTACAGAAAAGATAATGCATCTGATCAATAAAATTTCATGCAGAAAATCAGTGATCACTATCGAGTCATTGGCTCAAATGTATGGATTGTATAGACTAATGTGGGACTGGGCTATTTAAAAGCCAGATTATTATTTATATTTTAGTACTGTAAATTTAACTTTATTGCGAATTTGTAGTTGAAAATTAAAATTTATTGTTTGCACTTTGCACACATTAAATCTCCTATTTTTGTATTGTACGTGATTTAATCATTACATAGTATTTTAGAATTTTAATTTTTTGTACATTATTTTGTCTTTTTTTAAGATTTTTAAACTAGGATTAATTTCGGATTAGACCTTTAATATTGGGCTGCGGGCCTAGGTCCAATCTACGTAGGGCAAAAGCCCACTCCAACTCCTATCGGAGCTTCGAGCTCCGAACTCTGATCGGAGTCGGAGGACATTTGGACCTCCAACCCCAGTCAGAGTCGGAGGTCAGAGGTTGGCATTTCAACTCTGTTAAAGTCAAAGCCCACCTCTAGCTGCTACAATCACAAAAAGATTACATAAAAGTAATTTTATAAACTAGAGTGGTTTAATGTGATCAGTTAGATAAACTATACAATAAAAATAACTTTATAATCTGACAAATCATACCAGGTCACATCAATTTATGATATTATTTTTATATAATCTCTCTATGGCTAGAATATTTCCCTTACTATTATGGTGGATCTAATCCTCAAGAGGCATAATACATAACAAGATTTGTAAGACATATTAACAGCTTGTGTGTCCACTCTTAGAATAATCATGAGACATGCATGCTAACACTCACCAAATTATCCTTCCTAGTATAAAAGCAAAATTAATACACAATGAGAGATTCCAAAATCATTTCCTTAAGGAGAACAGGTTCAGCATGCTTAATCATGCATATATATGAAGACAGGGTGGCTTAAAGGGCAAAAGGTTTATGAACAAAGGTTGTGGTGCACGGATTTACGAATAGGTATATGAGATATGTGTATTAATTATAGACGGGATGTCGGATGTAAAGCTCAAGCTAACAAAACTGATGAGGAGAGAAAGTTGCTTCGAAATCAGTATTTGACTTAATAAGGAACAATAACCCTAAAAACGTATATTCCATTTTTCAAAAGCTTTAATAAAAATCTTACTCACAATTAGAAATCAGAGTCTAAACTAACAATGATTTAAATGGCAATTTAAACAAACACTTGGGATGTAGGGTTAGGGTTTGCTCAACCTGTTTATAGAGTTGGTTTCTAGGTGCATTTGCCAATATTAATTCATTCAAGAACTTAATATTTTAACAAACTAACGTGCATACTTCAGATTAAAACACCATAGGAATAAAATCCTTCATCGCATTACATCTATTTTCTTTTCAAGACTCTCAGGTTGAAAGATCATTGATTATTTCAAGGTCATGTTATGCCATGAGTCTACAACAGGTCAAGAACAAGAAATTCTCGCAAAACCCTTACAACAAACCACAAATAATAACACAATGAAAAGATAAACAAGGAATTACAGAAACCAAAAACAAATCGAGGTGAACAATATCCTTCACCTGCAACCTAAGTTGCAAATCTAGCCCAGAATCATCATAAAGATGATGATTACAAAGCCTCACAGAAACCCTAATGAGAATAAACAACCCAAACAAACAAAGAACAAAATAAACCCTAGAAAATCACCAAATCGACCTCCTCTCTCCATCGTGCCTCTTGCACTTTTATCCTTCTATTTCTTGCACCCTCTTCTCTCTCCTCTAACCGATTTCCTTCCACTCCTCCTCAATCTTCCTGTGTGCTTGGTTAGATTCTGTCGAATGGAATGAGGCGAGGTAGGGTTGATCTTTGTGAGGTTTGGGCTAAAGTGGGCTTACGTGACTTTGGGCTCTACCCCTGCAAAACAATGTGTATTAGTTTAGTTTGTAGAGTCTTTCTTTTTTCTTCTTTTGCATACACATGCCCATTTTTATATCAAACAATGTAGCTTTGGAACAAAACCCAACTTTCCAAAATATTATGTTATATCACCCTTTGTAATGCAAATTGTCCATTAATCCAATCAATTTCGACAATTAAACTAAACAAAATATTTCAGTAATCACATACCTAATCTAACGTAACCCTACCAAACCCATAATGCCATTGCCATCGGCTCTATCTATATCCCACCCAATTCACATGGTTTGATTCCATTATCTCAGGCCCAATCCGGATGGGGACTATGGAGGAGATTAGGAGAAGGAAACCCAACAAATTACTTTGCAATTTACAATTTTATCCAACAAATTACAATTAAGAAAGTGTTGTAACCACACAAAAATATCATAAAAGTAAATTAATAAATTAATATAATTTCAAAATAAAAATAATTTTACAATTTAACATGCTACCTTAAACTACATCAGTTTAGGATATCTTTTTTTCATATTATTCACCGGAGTGCAATATGCAAAAAGAAAGGGGGTAAAATGGACTCACTCCAATTAGAAAAATAAAGCTTGATTTGAGCTATTTGAATTTTATATTCTATAGGTTCGGATTTTTAACATATTATATTTCGCAATTATAATTTTCCCTCCAATAACACCATTTGTCAATAAATAAAAAATAAAAAATTAATGAGTAATATAATTTTGATTATTAAATCTTAATTAATTGTATTATTTGACGGTGGACAATAATTAAAGGATAGAAGTGAAGTGTAAGGTGGTAAAAGCATGATTATCCAAAAAAAAAAAAAAAAATGGCAAAAGGATGTCAATTTTGATAGTTCTTGTTAAATACACTTAGGTTACGTTTAGTTCCAATATCTAAATACTCAACTTTCAAATTATTAAGTTTATTTCAATTCAAAATCTTTTTACACGTGAGACTCACAACTTTTTTCAACTTAAAACATCTTTATACGTGAGATTCATAACCTTTTTTAATTTTTTATAAAAAATATTAAACTCATCTTAATATCCAAATACACTTTAAATTTAATTTAGATGGACCTCACATAACTCCCTTCATTACTCTACTCATTTCTATTAATAAAAAACTCAACTTAACTTAACATCCAAACGCAACTTTAGTTATATTTTTACCAATTCATGTAAAAAAAAAAAAAAAGCAATTAGGAGTATTAAATTATAATAAATAAAAAGTGGAATTGAACCCGACGTGAATCGAACACGCAACCTTCTGATCTGGAGTCAGACGCGCTACCATTGCGCCACGGATCCACCGCTGATGGTATTCTCCCCATATTTAGTCTATAATCATTTGTTTGTTGATCTCCGATCTCATGCCAGTTTCCGGGGAAGAACTTGTGGTGTGGGGGTTGAATGAAGCTGTACTGGATGACATTCAGATTTGTTCTCGATGGTGATCTTCAGAAACCCTAACCCTAAATCTCAATATAGCGCATTATATTTATAACATTTTTCATATCCACAACCCTGAATGGCATTCATTGAGAGACTTCATTCCATTGCTTTCCAGGTAAGCAACCTAATTCCTTTCCTTCGTTTATGGTGTATCTGAGTTGTAATGTTACCTCATGTTTATGATTTAATTAATATTTATTATTTACCAGCAAATTGTGGATACAAAGCAGTCAATTTCGGGTTCAAAGCATTCGAATTTAGCGCCCGGAGTTTGGGCATAGTGGTAGGCTTGGCTGTTGCCGACAAAAGACCCACCGGAAGTTTTGGCACTGACAGCGGTTACTGGTTCGACTAGTTGCGGGGGAGAGGACCAGAGTGACCGAAATGAGGCAGTCATTAAGAGTGGAAGAATTGCCGTGGCTGTAAAAGATCGGCTACCCATATTTCACGGCAAGATCAGCTCTTTCCTTCCCGTTGCTTTCGTGCTTACATTATTTTTCACCATCTTTTATTGAATTTCTTTTTAACTTAATGGTTTAATTAGGTGGTGTTTTTAATGACTTTGTCAGTTTTTTTTTTTTTTTAAATGTTTAAAAGGATTTAAAAAATGTTGAAAAAAGGTAAAATAAAAATAAAATTTACACGATAAGAATTTTTGATGGACGTAGCAATGCCCTAAAGATAATAGGCATAGCCAAGTTTTCAAATTGTATATATTTATTTAATTATATAAAAGTCAAGTTCTCATTGATGACTTAGCATTCACACTATTCAGCTTCACTACAAAATGCAAGGTCAAGTGGTGGTTTGTAAATTAGTTCCTCAAAAGGTTCAATTATATGGAGAGTCGTGTCAATCCCTCAAAAATGTAGATTACATGGAAAGTTGCAATGATCTATCCCTCAAAAGTTGCAAAGTCATGCCAGTCCGAGCATTGAAAAAAAGAGAGAATAGATTTGTTAAAAATGGGAAAAAAAAAAATTACACATTGAATATTGAAATTGATGAATTTCTATAATCGGAAATATGTCCAATCTAAAGTTTGAAGTTTAGAAATAAAAAATAGCAAGTAATGCTTTGTTTTTAAATTTTTTATTTTTATTGCGTAAAAGAAATTTATTTTGTTAAAATTATATCTATATATTTATATATACGAGTCTATAATCCACACAATACGTAGATTGTTGTGTATATTTATATTTTAATATGAACTACTCTAACTTTTAAATTTTATTTATTTTCTTACATATAAATATATAAATCAATTCAAGTCTACATCTAAATGCACTATTTTAACTTTTATATTGTTTCGTTAAATAAACTGACCTATAAATCGTTTCGAATCTCTCCACTATAAAATCTGGTCTCTCTCTAAATCTCTCTTCTTCATATATAACATACACAACAATCTACGCATTGCACATACTATATGCTTGTAATACTTAATACGTGAGTAGCTAGGATTTTTAGAACCAAAATAAGAAAATCATAGACACTAAAGATCTTTAAAATCCATCACCACCGCCCAAAGGAACAATGTTTTGAAGAAAGCTTTAAGCTCATTCAGAAAATGATTTGGGTTTAGAAAGTATTTCATCTCATCTCATCTCATCATTATAATTTTTTTAAATTTTCACATAAAATATAATAAATAATTTAACTTTTTCAAATCTTAAAATAATAATAATAATATTAAAAAAATAATATTCTAACAATATTTTTTTAACTTTCATCTAAAATCATCTAATCTCGTATCAATCTAAACCACCCTAAATGTTAGGTTTGAAAATATTGAGGGGGTTGTGAATAGTTGCTTGACTCGTTGGTAAATATGGCTGGTTCGTTCAGGGGAGATAGATTAATGCATGTGTGCTATTTATGTTGGTAAATACAGTTGGTTTCAGAGAGATGGATATTCTCGGAAATTCTTGATACTATTGGGATTAGTATTCCTTCTACGGAAAGTTTAGGACAGCCTCGTTTGCTTTCAACCCTAAAATCTAAAATTTTTTTGAAAATTTTGAAAATCTCTAGTCTTATTCTTATAACTTTTTTTAATTTTCACATAAAATAAAATAAAAAATTTAATTTTTTAAATCTAAAAAAAATAATATTAAAAAATATATTCTAAGAATATTTTATTTAACTTTTTAATTTTAATCTCAACTCATCTCATCTCATCTCTAAGAATATTTTATGTTCTTTTTTGGCTTTCCGAAGAATTAGGTATTGGTTATTTTCTTCCACTGCTGATGAATAGATACAGTGGCTCTAATTTCATAATAGGTGTATGTATTTTGACTCTTTTTTCGTCATCAGTGTAATAAGAGTATATACAAGGAAGTAGCTAAGATCTGATAGAAGAGGAAAGACATGATGAATGATACTGATCTTTAACTTTCGAATTGTAAAAGCTTTATGCATGATGTGATCTTAGGAGGGTTTTTTTTTTCGAGATAAGCTGGTTTTAGATATGCTCCCAAGTTTCTAGTTATGACATCCTCTTTTCGCCAATAATGGGGTTTTTTTTTTTTTTTTAATTCCACTCAGTTCAAGGCCTCTCAAGTATGAAGACAGAAGATCCATTCAATAATCCGTTGGAAAAAGTTGTGAAGAGCAATGCAACGATTGAAGTGTGCAGGAAGGTTGATCGTTTAGCCCCAGTAACTCTGACCCAAGAGCAACAAGCCATCCATCAGAAGAAAAGGCCATGAGCATACCAGTGGAAGAGACCCTGATATGGTGCCTCCTGATGTTGACACTTGACCCTGATTCAATCAGGTGGATTCCTGCAAATCATCCTTTTGCAACGACAACTAGTGACATTGATGAAAACTTGGCTCAAAATAATGTTTGTGAAAAGCATGGTGTTCCATTCCGTGTTCAAGCTGAGCATGAAGCATTGCAGACAAAGCTTGAAGCACTACAAATGGTAAGTAATAAGCACTAAGGTTTCTACTAGAAACAGAGAAAAACTCTTAAAAGTTCTATAACTTTATTGAGGAGGTTTCTTTTCATTGCATTTCGAAATGAGTACTGCTGCATTTACAAAGAAATTACACAAAAGCAATCTCACAAACTGACATGACTTCATCTAATCCGTTAGATCTACTTTACAATAAAAATAATTTTATAATCTAACGAATTACATCAAGCCACATCAGTTTATAGAATTATTTTTACGTAATCTTTTTGTGGCTAAAGTATTAATGATATGCAATTTCTTTGATTTTTTGCAAAGCTATTTGTATTTGGATTTTGAATCAGTAAGAGGTAGTGCTAAAACTTGCCAAAAGTTGGTCCCTTGAAATTGTAGTCCTTATAGCCAAACCTTAGTCTGGCTGAAGATAGGCAATATTGCCTCTTGAATCTAACCATGTTTCATTGGACATATAGCAAGTCCCTGCTCTACCCAGCATCCATCTATTCGTATAATTGACTACAGAAGTTGTATAATTAGCTAGGAGCTTGGTTTAAACTGTATCTATTCTATCGGCATATCTTGCATGCATGAAATTGATGAGATTTCCAGATTATCCAATCATTTAATGCCATATTTAAGGATGATAACAAAACGGATGAGGAATAACACTTTTAAAAAAGACAAGTTTATCATCAATACAATATAATAAGAGGGAAGAAAATATAATATATAACATAATTGGTGTAAATAATGTAATGATCATAATTAAACCCATCTAGACACCGAAATAGAGAATTTAACCGTAACTTTAAAATAGGTAGGTAGTTTGCTAGCTGAAGGGATGAAAAATCTTCATAATTTTTGTTCTAACTACTTTCAATAATTTGAAGAAAAGTATATATATATATATATATAAAGTTCGCGATACTAAATGCAAATGTGTTTATCTTTCTTCTCTGAATTATAGAAAGTATTTGGAATAGAAAACTGTAGAAAATCCTAATCTCAAAATACAGGTACTGTTGCACAACGTGAGGCTCATCTGCCAGAGGATGAGTTTTGGATTAAAAGCCGATGATTTCACGACACATTATACAACAATGTTTTAAAATGAAAGGTATTTTTATAAAATACTTCATAAAAGTAACGTCACTTTATAAAAATATCTTATTTTAAAAAATATGCTATTAAATGTGTTGTGTTGATGTCATTACTCTTTCAATGATGAGCAACTAAGACCAGTGGGCTGTACATGATATAGCTAAATATATCAACCTCTTTATTGAAAAAGTTCCCAATAATTTATCATACAATAACCCAAAAATTTTTCAATTTCTTTAAATCTGGAGACTATTTTCATGCATAATGAAACCACAACAAAAAAAAAAAAAAAAGTTAAGAACAGACGACGGATGACATCTTTAGTGGCTGAAACTGCCGACTAACTGCAAAATCTGTTTGAAGTATCCAATCACTCGCTCTTGACAGCAGCAGTTTTGCTTGCACCAACAGCAAACATCTCAGTAATGACTTCGAGTGGCATGCCTTTGGTTTCTGGAACCTTTAAAAAGATGAATATCCAGGAGATGACACAGAAAACAGCATAAATACCAAAGATACCAGCAAGGCCTATTGCACTGAGCAGATCTGGCAATGAGTAGGTGACTATAATGTCTCCAATCCAGTACGCCAGGGCGCAGATTGCAATGCAGAGGCCGCGAACTCTTGTGGGGAAGATCTCAGAGCATAGAATATTTGGAATCGGGCCATACGCCATGACGAAGCAGCAGAAATAGACCACAACACAAGTGACTGAGAGTGCTGCATTGACAACTGTGCTTATATCCACAAGCTGGGAAATTACCAGAATGATGAGAGTCACAATCAACACTGGAATTGTAGTGAGTAATAGTGTCCTGCAAATAAGGGGTTTATTAGTTCTAATCGTCAAGAGTATAATTCATGAGAGGTACATACGATAACATTGATGCAGATAAAAGATGTCGAACTTAATCAACCCACTGAGGAACAGGTGGTAAAGTAAAATCCGCCCATGCGCGCGCGCCTGGGGGGTGGGGCGGGGGGGTGGGGGTGTGGAATCACCTTCTGCCAGTAATATCCATGAGCTTCATAGCTATAGCTATACAAGGAAGCATCAACAAGGTTGTGAATGCACTGATAAGGAACGATGCGGAATTTGTACTGAGCCCCAAGTCTGCAAGGAGTACTTCAACACCTGCATCTTCCAGAATCGTGGGAGTGTAGTAGAGAACACCATTTATTCCAGAAAACTGCGCGTGTATAGAAAAAAAAAAATGTAGTTATCGACTTCACCACACTAAGCATTATAAGAACTTGATTGACCAAAAACAGATTTTCATGCAACGGAAAGTGGTAGAAGATGACAAAAATAATTCTTTAGTCCATAACTGTAAAATATGAGAGCAATGAACTATCACTTCTAGAGAACGGTTCCGAACAAGAATTCTTCAGTTTTTGAAATTGACAAAAAAAAAAAAGTATGGGATAGGAACACAATGGTTTATCCCCAGGGATTAAGAATGACTTAATTAAAGCCTCTGTTCCTCCCAAGATTCCATGAGTTGGAAACCACGATTTTCAATTTAAAATAACAAGGAAAGGATGTCATGAAAGACGAAGATATGATCTCAGAGGGAAAAACAAAATGAAAACAACTTTAATACACATAGATGGGCTGGCCTCATGCCATCTGGGTCACTGCTTTTAGTTTGAGTGACCAGGAGCGTAAGCACTAACGAAATCAAACTTAAGCAGTGGCAATGAACAACTGCGACCTGCAAAACAACTGAATTCCAAGCCAAAGTAATGCATGCTTAACTACTGGTTCGAGAGGACTGGTCCAAATTGGGCTTCTTAGACCAGTTTCCAAACTGGTAAGCCACTATGCAAGAATTGACAGACTAGGTCACCACTTTCATTTTGAAATAAACTGGAGCAAATAAGTATAAAAATCAATGGCATTTAACCATTCGCTACCTGCTGAAGTAGCTGAATTCCAACTCCAACCATCAATGCATGCCTAACCCCTGGCTGACGAAGAGCAGCCCAAACTGGTCCTTTTGAAGCAGTTTCAGATGGATGAACCATTGCTGGTCCAACTGGATGCTGCTCCATAAGCTCTTTGGTATACAGAGCAGGCTCGCTTACTAGAGCAGCAGCCTGGATAAACTCACCCTCCGCTGGACCATCTCCGCCAGTAAGTGAAACAAGGGACCCACGTCGGGTTCCAGGACCCCCATCCTGGTGCATATAAATCCTTTTAAACCCTCCTTCCTTCTTTCCATCCTCACCTATTCTCTCAGTCCATTTCCATGCCAACTGCCAGCCACCACCAATTCCTGTACTGCTAACTGCCTCCCCAGTCCCTTGCATGAGACTGCTATGGCGCCTCATGCTCAAAACACTGCCATGGGATTGAGGGGGGATCATGTCTTTCTCCATGCTGGTTGTCTGACGAGAGATCAATGGACTATGCAGATTGTCATCAGAGTCTTCCCCAGCGGCGTCTGATGCATACTCCTCACCTTCCCTATGCTGGCTCTCTTCATCCCACTGTTCATTTTTAACATGAGGCTCAGCAGTGCTGAACATGCTGCCAAAATTAGGAAAAAGCATGCTTCGCATACTTCCTGTGTCAGGAAGCTTCTCGTGGACACTGCCAAAGAGAGTCACAAGTGGGTCCATGAGTGGTACACTTTGGTTCACCATGCTTCCCTGGCGAGAGGCAAGGCCAAGAGAACTCTGTCCAGCAACAGCAACAGGTTTGGCATCCCAGTAGAGACCTTCTTCAGGTCCATATAACCTAATTGTGTCTTTCCGAGCAGTTGGTTCCTGAGCATCATCAAGTTCATCTGCAGGTCCTATTATGTACTCTTCTATAGATGTTTCACCCCCAATTCCAAGACCTTCAACGAGCAAAGCCATCTCACCTGTGGATCAACAATGCTTTAGCAAGATAAAAACATGATATTTCAGTGAACAAAAAAAGATTAAAACAAGATTTAGTCAAAGAAAAACTCCAAATGGAAGTAAAAGTTCTTAGGTTCAGATGAAAGGAGAAAGAAAGGAGGTTACTCAATTAAGAATGCCGCAAGCAACACTAGCATGTTGCTTGAAACAATGATTATCTTGGGACATGGTTCAAGCACACGAGTTCATTTAAGATTGCTTCTTTAGATCAGAGTATGCATTAAACTTTCTTTTATTTAGCAAATTATGTTTCTATGCCTCCCACTCATTATCTATTTCCAGAAACTACAATTTATTAATATATAAGGCTTATATTTTGTTCCCAAACATTTTTTATTACTGCATTGCCGAACAAAGCTGAAGCATATTTTGAAAAAAAAAAATACTTTAAGCCATCTGATTTAAAAAATAAGACACATTTGCGTGTCTTGACTTTAAGGAGATTCTCTCACAAGGAGTTTGAAATATTTGCAATACATTTAAACATATTTCAAATTTAGATTCAAAATGATATAATAAAGTCATTATTATCCATCTACCGGTGATCAAAAACTCAAAAAAACTTGTCAACAGAGTTTCTTATACACTGCTAAACAAGGACCCGTTAGATAAAAGAGAATCTTATTTACAAATTTTTACATCATAGACGTTGAAAGTACTATTTTGAAATTCTTTGAAATCAAACAAAAATGCAATGTCTTAAATTTTCAAACGAAAAATCAATTATCCATGAACTTGTAATATATATATATATATGTCTGGGATAATAATGCACACCAATTGACATCTGAGGGAAGGAAAGTAGAAACCAAATGGATCCACAGAGATAAGAAAAGAGGCCTCCAATTTCATATAATGAATTTGCATTAAAGAATGAACCTGAAACGTCTTCCCTGCCACGTAATCTCTGGAGAACCTTTTCTGCCTCGTTCATCTTTCCTTTACTCACAAGCCACCGGGGAGATTCGGGCAAGAAAAACACTGCTAGTGCAAAATATATGAGAGAGGGAATGGAAAGAATTCCGAGCATTAACCTCCAGCTGGGTGAGGTCATCAGTGACATCCCAAAAATCATACAATACGCCAAAAACATGCCCCCCGAACCGGTGAATTGCGGAAGTGTATTTAACATTCCCCTTATTTCTGGTGGGGCAGTCTCAGATACGTACACCGGGATAAGAGTAACCGCAAGACCAATTCCAAATCCATCTAAAAGCCTTGCTAAACATAGGACATAGACATTGGGTGACCAAAACATTACCAAACCACTTATGAAGTAGAGCATTGATGATACTATAAGCATTGGACGCCGGCCAACACAATCTGATACGGATCCTGAGAATGTTGTAATACATGTGGCTCCAATGAGCGACATGGCCACAACAAGACCTTCTACAGTAGTTCCCAGGTCAAAGTCTTCCGTTATATAAACAACAGCCCCTGAAGATAAAGATACCATCACAGAAAACTTAGATTTCTATCAGTTAGGCATAAAGATAACATTCAGCGCCAAGTGGGGACCCAAAAAAAAAAAGGAAACAAAGCAAGAGAAAAAAATGCCACAGTTGGAGACCATTAAACAGATTCAACTGTTGTAAATAAAAGATTCCAACAAGTTAAAGAAGGGTTACCAGCAATTGTAGCATTATCCCATCCTTGCAGAAAGTTGCCAATTGTAGCAGCAATAGCCACTAGCACAGCTCCCCTCATCTTCGAACCAATCAATCAAAATCCCAATCTAGAACTAACCTGCGAGAAAAGGGAAATCTAGAGATTACACAAATTAAACAACCAACCACTCCCACCACTTAACCAGATCTAACACACTTATCAGTAACCCGCTCTTGCTGCAAGAAATAGCCAATAAGTTTGCATTCCCTAGTCCCAGAAGTCAAAACCCATGAGCAGAGTACATTCACAACCACACATTAACTTAAAAATGCCAGCATACCCACATACCTAAATCCATATTAACCAATCACTACACAACCAATTTAAGAATACATTAGAACACCCATCAACATCAGCAAATCAATACACTAGAAAATTCAGATCTTTCGGGCTCCTTACCTCTTCAACTCAAATGGGAACAGGTCAGGCTAATGTGAGTGAGAAGAGAGACTGACAGAATGAGTGAATTTTAAAGTACCCAGGACCCAGAAGAAAAAGGGGTTCCTTGGAAGAGAGGGAGGAGTAACCGTTAAAAGAACAGCTCTGTACCTCTATAATCTTTCTCTGTATCTAGGGAAAAGAAAAAAATCTTGATGTGAACAAACTGGCTTCTTGAATGGAATCTCTTAGTATAGGGACAAATATGAGCCTGTTTCTAAACATCAATTTGCAGAGGAGATCAAATCCAGACAGGAAGAAAGGTGCGTGAGCAGCTCTGGCCAACAACCTTTCAAAGTCCCTCTACACTCTTCTTCGATCCACTCCACCCGCTGCTTTGCTGCTCACTCCTCGACAACACTTCTGGTCCAGACACCCTCAAACCGCTACTAAAATATACGTTCAGAACTGGAAAGGATTATTTTTTATGGAATAACGATAAAAATCATGAACAAAAAATATTCAAGAATATCAGCAAGACTGAATAATAAATTATACATACGCACACATATATATATAGCTATCAGAGAGAGAGAGAGAGAAAGAAAGAGAGAGAGATAGAGAGAGATTGTCTTTGTGCATGTGTGCGCCAGCAGTTGTGTCCGACTCTGCGGGCAAAACCTACTAATCTTAAGGCTTCCAACCGGTCCAAGCAATCAAGAACCAACACGGTAATTTATTTTTTTATTTTTATTTTTTTCTTCTGAATTAAAAGTTACTGTACATGATTCTGTTATTTCTGTAGCATACCGTATGACCCTTCTCCTTGGGAGCTCTATATTCACACACAGAATGATTGCTCCCACGGAATACGTCCCTAATATAAAATAAGAAAAATGATAGTATGATTTTTAAATATGAACAAATATATATTTATTAATAATCAAGAAAGTGATTATTGATAAATTTTTATATTTTTTTAAATAATTAAAAATGTTTAAAAAATATTTATAAATAAATAAACTCAGTGCACCCTAGCATTGTAAGTAAACCTTCGTCTAATCTTTTGACTACCAAACAAAACAATAAAAGTCTACTCTATGGCCAAAAAGCAACATCATAGAAAGAAATTTCATAGGTTTGTACAGTTTCGAACTGCGTAAAATGCAAAAACTTTATTTTTTTCCACGAAACGGAACCAAAAGTTGGTCTCATTGGAGCTGGGAGGATGAAGAACATCATAACTAGCGTCGGTGGCAGAAGATATTTAGTTCCGTCCACGATTTTTCAGCCACTTTGTGCAATGCTCAGCAACATTAGTTTCTAAACAAGAGTTAAATTATAAATTCTTTTTTAATATAAAATAAATCTAAATATCTTATATTAAATGATATCAATTTATAAACTTATTTTTATAATTTTTTTTATTTAAATCTACTAGTTTTTTTTTTTTTTTTTTGTAATCTCGTAATTTTTTTAAAAAAATACTAGAGATCATGCATCAATAAATAGATTCATAAATAACTTCTTTAATTATTATAATTTTTCTTTGGTTCAACCAATCGTCCATGCTATGCACTTTTCTCCCAACTGTTTGTATTTTTGGCTTAAATTTTGGGCAACTTTACTTGATTAGATTAGCTTGACACGCTAGGTTTAGAAAGTGGGACACCACCTTCTTTAATTTTCATAATAAATAAAGAAAACTTGGCCCGATTCGATACAAAAACATTATAAATCTATTTCATCTTATCTTATCATTATAATTTTTTTAAATTTATATACAAAATATAATAAATAATTCAATTTTTTTAAATTTTAAAATAATAATAATATTAAAAAATAATATTTTAATAATATTTTATTTAACTTATCTAAAACCATCTCAGTTCATTTCACTATCCAAACAAGTCCTTAATTTTAAACTCAATTTTCAAATATTTTATTGATCTGATTTGATATCTCTCCTCCAAAGTCCAAACCAAAAGGCCAATCCTATAACTACACCATAATTGGTATTATATTTCAAACAACAATGCCTTAATTTGCACAACAGATTGAAAGGGAATAAAAAATTATCTCCGACCCACAATGGTGATTCAGACCTCTATAGGATGTTCTTCGCATTTATCCATAAAATAATAATAAATAAACAAATAAAAATAAATAAATAGAAATACAGAAATTTATGTGGCTTAGTATAAAACCTACATCCATGGGCTGTTTAGGGACAAAATTTACTATGATTGGTGATTTTACAATCTCTCATGACCTCACATATTATTCAATACAATGAAAAATTTTCGTTTGGGCATGGAGAAATAATCCTCGACCTCTGGAGAGTCCCCTTTATTCATGGGTTCAAATCCCACATACGGCGCCACAGATTTCTATAAAATGAGGCGATTTTCACATAAATCTTCATGTCTCTCATTATTTATTTTTATTTATTTATTATTTTATAAATAAATACAAATAACACTTTATCGAGACCCAAATCACCATCCTGAGTCGAAAATAATTATTTCCTACATTTCGATCTATTGCGTAAACTAAGACATTAACACACGGAAGATATAAACTCCAACCTTTTTTCTCCAAACCTAAACAAAAAACAAAAACAAAAACTCCATTCACTTTCATTCTTATATATCCCCCACTTTCCTTTCCGCTTCCCTTCTCTCTTTTGTTTATAAAGAATTATTTTATTTTTAACTTAAGAGTATACTACTACCGTAATTTAAATGATAAAATTTAAAATTTATTTTTTAAATTAAATTATAAAACATAAACAATACAGTTTTATAATAGCAATACTCAGTTCCTATTTTTTTTTTTTTTTTTTTCGTTATATCAATATGACCATCGTGTTAAAGCTGGCTTTGCTAGACATGCATTTCCCATGCTATTGTCGGCTGCCATCTACGCGACAGGACAAACGATGCATCAGATGAAAGGCGCATAGGCCTTACACGTCGTCACGTCATTGTACCATAAAAATTGATACACGCTGTTGTCAACTTTTTCAACTCCATATATTTTTAGGATACTTCTGTTTATCATCCTCGCTCATACAGCACATTATAACTGTTTTAATTTTTTTATATAATAAATATGTGGTATATAAATGATAAATAAAATAATTTAATTATTTTAATAAAAATAATATTAAAATATATAATTTGTGATTTGTGAAATGATGAGTAGTATTCCTCATATTTCTAAAAAAAGTATTTTTAGTTGAATTTTTAGATGTTTTAAATTATTTCAATACTATTTATTATCATAATATTAAGAAAAATTCTATACATCACGTGCACTACCATGTCACTCTCATATTATTATGTTTATAAGATGATTATTTATTATCAAATAATTATCTAATGATGATAAATATATCACATCTTATATATTGAGATAAAAATATAATGAAAGTATGAAATATGACATTACTCTATTATTAATAGATGATTTGAGATAGTTTTTGCATCTAGTTTCTACTACCCTCACCCTGTGAAGCTCACATGCCAAAACAGTAAACTCATCCATTCTATAAACCTATTAAACACCCGATCTACTTGATTTGAGATACCTATCAATCTTACTACTTATTCTCTAATAAAGAAATTGACAACTTCTTTCTTTATCATTAGGAATGATATGGATCTATCTAATGAAATTCTGAAAACAATTTATAAAAGTGCACCATCATCTAAATGGCTTTTAACAAATTAAAACGATCTAATTTTAACACATTCTACTTATTTATTGTCAGTTATTTTTTTAAAAAAAAATTAATATATCATGTCAAAATGAGTATATTTTCATCACAAATAATTTATTATAAATATTTTTTTTTTTTATAATAGTATACTGGTATATATGAATTGTTTAGGGAAAAAGGAAAAAAAAAGGTGATATTTTAGGTTAAGTTTAGATACACAGTTCAGATGAGATGTTTTGAATAGTAGTTGAATAAAACATTGTTAGAATATATTTTTTAGTATTATTTTTATTTTAAAATTTGAAAAAGTTAAATTATTTATTATATTTTTGTATAGAAATTTAAAAAAATTGTAATGATTAAAATGAGATGAGATAGAAATTTTGTGTAAACAAACGGAGCGGAGGAATTCATGGGAATTATCAAAACTTACCAACAAATGTAAGGAAAGAAATATCAAATTATACCCATCTATTATTCTAAATTATAGTTGAAGCCCTACTTGACGTGACTAGCTATTAAAATATGGTCATGTGAAAAAAAATTGTTTAAATAAGAAATGTTTATTTATATCATGAAACCATTTGTTCTCCAAATACAAAAAAAATAAGTGCTTTCTCTTCAAAACATGGTGACTACTAACGGACGATATATACCAGTTTCGTCTAAATAGGAAAGAGACATCCTTAAACAGTTTTTTAACAAATAAATAAATAAAACGAAAAAAATCAGTGTTTGGCTGATGAATGATATTAAAAGAACGGGAAAATCACATAAAAACTTAAAATAAAAAAGAAAAGCCAGCACACGAATAGCCCATCATTAGCCATAAATAAACAATACAAATAGCACGAAAATAATTGATTCCATTCCATGATAAGATGTTTCTGCTTTTGAATTTCATAACTTCACTATTTTTATCACAATGTGATTTCTTCTTGATTTGAAAGTAGAGCAAATGAATGGGCACAAAGAATTTGAAAGAGGGATGATGGGACCCGAATTGTACAAAAATTCGGGCTGTCTTTCCTTATATGCATGGGTAGGTGTGGCTTATCCCAAGTCTGGGGCCAGGTCTCCTACTTGCCACGACCTTTTTGGTACCTCCAAATCTTCTCCTCATCCCCTAACTAGTGATATTGTGGAGGTATTGTGGAAGGCTGCTACCCGCATGTTGCGGGGCGGAGACCCGCACCATTGGGAGGGGGTTTTTTTCCTGTCTCTCGTCCTTAGGAAGAGATGTCGGGACCTTTTCATCTAAACTAAAAGATTGGGTCTAAAAAATTATTTTGACCTAAATTATAATTTATAATTATAAAAAGTATTTAAACTCATTAAAATTATATTTTGGATTGCATTGATCTCCTACACTAACTTTTATATAGAAGGTTAAGGCAATATAATAATTATATTTAAACAATGTGAAACTTACTTATTGAATACAATTTCAAGTCTTTAATAAATTGTATATATCTATATACAATATATTTATTTATATATGTGGAGCGGAGCAGAGGGTGGGGTGGGACCCTGCTGGGGTCATTCCGCCCCCCGCCCCTACTAAGCTTTCTCCATGCGGGGCGGGGCGGGATAGCAGAGTACGGGGCCACGCTGCTCACCCCTATAATGTGCTTAAATAGGAGTGGTATTATGTGACATGACCCGTTAATTTAATACGAACACGATACGATAATAATAAGTTTGAGTTTAGCTTTAACGGATTTGAATTAAAACAGATTAACCTGTTAAGAAAGTTAAAATTGCATTAATACCTTTATACCTAAGAACTAAAAGAAAACCCTA
>QEOT01006619.1:6540-31502 GCA_003123785.1 Pterocarya stenoptera
GTGTGTATCACGACCCCAAGCCGAGATGGGGCATTATCTCGGTGGAGCTCCTCTGGTCACTCGGGAGCGGAATATACTGAGTGACGTCCCCTGGGTTGTCGCCGGGCGACAACGGGATCGGACGTTGGACGTGCCGACTCCGTGGCCCTTCTGCTGGCGGGGGCTAGAGGATGACCTGGCCACGAACGCACTGGGTGCGGAACTGGGCATCGCTCGTAAATTAGCCAGGACGTGCGGATGGTCCATAGGGGAGACCATGGTGCATATGAATTAATGGATAAATGGAAAATGGCTGTTTTCTGGGAAAATAGCGTGAGTGATTTTGTGTGTCATTTTCTGGGAAAATGACGGGATAATGTTTTTGGGCCAAAACGTGATTTTTGGCGTGTGTTGCATTTATTGCATATTGCATCATGGGCATGCATGATTAGTTGCTTAAATATGTTTCTATTTCATGATTGGTTAGGTTATAACTTACCTGTGGTACCATTTAATGGTACTGCAGATTTTGATTATGTTGATGCAGGTGCCGAGCCTGAGGTTTTGGCTCTGCCGGAGGAGTGATCTGGGATCACTCGAGTTACGTTTCTTTTTCTGCTTATGTATATTTTATTGGACCTTTGGGTTATGTTTTAAACGCTTTGTATTTGGATATCTGTATTAAACTAAAATTCTGGTACTAGAGATTTAATTATTATTATCCGCTGCGTATTCATTTTGTGCACTGTTTATTTGTTGCACACACTTGACACTGGTTCGTTGGGATGTGTGACCGTGTGTCATCATCCTGACGTCACGATTCTCGAGGCTTTTTGTACGTGGGAGTCGGGGCGTCACATGCTTAATGTATATATAAATGTAAGGAGGTGGAGGAGACGATGAGGGAGGTGGTGGCGATTTGTAAATGTAAGGAGGTGGAGGTGATGGTGATGGAGGGGGTGGCGATTTATAAATGTAAGGTGGTGGAGGAGATGGTTAGGGCGGTGGTGGAGATTTATAGACATATGGAGGAGGAGGTGAAGGTGATGGTGGTGGTGGTGACTTGTAGACATATGGAGGAGGAGGTGATGGAGATGGTGGTGGTGGTGATTTGTAAATGTAAGGAGGTGGAGGAGATGGTGAGGGTGGTGGTGGAGATTTATAGACATAGGGCGGAGGAGGTGATGGTGAGGGAGGTGGAGGCAATTTGTAAATATAAGGAGGTGGAGGACACGGTGAGGATGGTGGTGGAGATTTATAGACTAGGGTGGATGAGGTGATGGCCGTGATTTGTACGGTGGTGGATGAAATGGTGAAGGATGAGGAGGTGACTTATAGACATCAAGGAGGCCGCGATGTGTAGTAAAACGACCGGTGGACTCCATTCTTTGGTGGCATAAACGGCCAGTGTGGTAAAACGGCCGGAGAAGCATAAACATAACGCTCATGAGTGGCTATGAGGCAAAAAACCAGAGCATAATGATAAGAGAAGAATCGAGAGAGATAGAAACCGAAAGAGAGAGTAACTTCTGAATATACCTCAATTATATTAAATGAATAATATGTACAGAGAGTTTATATACTGGGTGAATAAAAGAAGTAAAGTGTATCCTAACTTATAGTGCACGTGAGTGTAGGAAATGAAATACAATATATATGCTAATAGCCCCCCTCAAGCTGGAAGGGTAAGATTAATTACACCCAGCTTGCACAAAAGTCCACAAAATCTAGTTGAAACAAAGGGTTTAGTAAAGAAATCTGCTAATTGATGTTCAGAGGCAATATGAAGAGTTACAAGAGTTTTAGTTTGAATCATATCTCGAACGATGTGGCAATTGATGTCGATGTGCTTAGTGCGTTCATGGAACACTGGATTAGTAGCAATGTGGAGTGCTGCTTGGCTGAAACAGTAAAGAACTGGTGGGGATGAAAGCTGGACTCCAAAGTCTCGAAAAAGAGAGATGAGCCACTTGAGTTCACAGCAGGTTGAGGCCATAGATCGATAATCAGCCTCTGCAGAGGAGCGGGAAACAGTGACTTGCTTATTAGATTTCCAGGAGATTAAAGAATCTCCAAGAAAAATACAAAAGCCAGTAACTGAACGTCTGGAATCTGGACAGGTAGCCCAATCAGAGTCACAAAATCCTTTCAGCTGCATGTGAGATTTGTTGGGGAAGAATAAACTTTGTCCTGTAGTAGCTTTGATGTATCTCACAACACAAACTGCTGCATCATAATGGGACTGGCGAGGCTGGTCCATGAATTGACTCAATGTTGCAACAGAAAAAGACAAGTAAGGTCTAGTAAGAGTTAAGTAGAGAAGACGACCAATTAAGCGTCTATAAGAGGCTGGATTATCAAGTAAAGGACCTCCAGAATCAGTTTTAGAAAGTCTAAGGTTTGGATCCATTGGAATAACAGTAGGCTTGGCAGCTAATAAACCATCATCAGAAACAATTTCAAGTGCATATTTTCTTTGAGAAAGAGATATGCCCTTAGTGGATCGTGCAACTTCCAGGCCCAAAAAATATTTCAAAGGGCCAAGATCTTTTAATTTGAAATGTAAGTTGAGAAAATATTTAAGATCAGTAACAGATGGAGAATGATTAGAAGCAATGACAATATCGTCAACATAAACCAACAGAAAAATAATAGAGGCACCATATATTTTTGTAAATAAAGAATAATTAGATTTTGATTGAATAAAACCATAATCAATGAGTGTAGATGAAAATTTAGAGAACCATTGTCTAGAGGCTTGTTTCAAGCCATATAAAGATTTGAGTAACTTACAAACCCGAGTATCTCCAGTTTTATAAAAACCTGGAGGAAGCTTCATATACACAACTTCATCTAAAGTGCCATGAAGAAATGCATTATGGACATCCAATTGATGCAATTCCCAGTTATTAATAGCAGCTAGTGCAAGAAAACAGCGAACAGTGGTTAGTTTTGCAACAGGTGAAAAAGTATCAAAATAATCAATACCTTCGCGTTGGGTGTATCCTTTTGCAACCAGACGAGCCTTATATCTTTCTAATGTTCCATCAGATTTTAATTTACACTTGTAAACCCATTTACAACCAATTGGTTGCTGCCCAGGGGGTAATTCAGTGAGAATCCAAGTTTTATTTTCTTCAAGAGCATTAATCTCAGCTGCCATGGTATCCCTCCAATGAGGGTATGATATGGCTTGATGAAAGAATTGTGGTTCATAGAGAGAATCAACAGAAGCACAAAAATGTTGATAAGAAGGTGAAAATTTAGAATATGACATATAAGAGGAGATAGGATAAAGAATACTTGAAGAAGATTGAGTAATGTTAGCACTAGAAATAAGGGGACAATGATAATGCTGTAAATAGTTAGGTGTTTGTCTAATTCTAGTAGATCTTCTGAGTGGTACAGGTTGTGTGATATTTTGAGGAGAATTATGAGAGGAGGAGGAAGAAGTTAGGGGATAAGAGGGAGATGGAAGTGAAACATCCGAAAGAGGGATGGGTAAAACAGGTTCTATGGAAGGAGAAATAGTATGTGTGTCAAGAGTTAAGTGATAATATGGAGAATTTGATTTAAAAGGGAAAAGTTGTTCATAAAAAATGACATCTCGAGAAATAAGGATTTTGTGTGTGTGAAGATTATAAAGTTTGTATCCTTTGATGCCAGGGGGATATCCAAGAAAGATACAAACTTGGGCTCGGGCAGAAAATTTGTGTGATAGAGAAGTGCCAAGAGAAGAGGTATAACAAAGGCAACCAAAAGTTTTAAGGTGATTATATTTAGGTTTAACAGTAAAAAGAATTTCATAGGGGGACTTGTTGTTGAGGAGTGTATACACAACTATGTTGATGTATAACCCCTTTACTAGAAAAAAAAGGTTTCATATCGAATTCTAAACCATTATCAGTACGGACAGATTTGATTTTAGAATTAAATTGCGTTTCTACAAAAGTGAAAAAAAATTGTAAATATGATCGCGTTTCAGATTTAGATTTTAACAAACAGATCTAAGTACAGCGACTGTAATCATCTACAATAGTGAGGAAAAATCTGAAACCATCATAGGAAGTAGTTGAGAAAGGGCCCCAGATATCACAATGAATTAGTTCAAAAATAGAATTAGTAGTAGAAGAACTCAAAGGAAAAGAAAGACGTTTTTGTTTAGCAAGTGGACAAACAGAACAGTGAATATGATTTGTATATGTAGAACAGGGTATATCAGATGCTAAGGCATGTAATCTAGAGTCAGAAATATGGCCCAAACGACAATGCCAAAGATAAGAATTGTTTGTAACAGCATTACAATTAGAAAAAGTATATGAATTACAAGAAACAGGACTGCTTGAAGTATGTAGTAAATGATATAAACCTTGAGAGATTTTAGCTATTCCAATCATCCTCCAAATAAGAGGTCCTGGATGTAGCAAAGATCATGTAAAAAAATGAGAAAACAAGATAATTGAGAAGTTAATTTGCTAACAGAGATAAGATTGAATGTAAAAGTAGGAACATAAAGAACATTAGCTAAGACTAAAGAATCAGAGAGTCTAATCGTGCCTTTGTGTGTGACTCGAATGTAAGAACCATTAGGTAATTTTACAGAGATGTTAACAGGAATTGGTGGTGATGTAAAAAATGAAAGAGAACTAATCATATGATCACTTGCCCCAGAATCAAGAATCCAAGATTGTGAATGAGATGCAAGTGAATCAACAGTGGAAAAAATTGAAGATATACCTGAGAGGGGTGGTGCATATGTCGATGGTATAGTAGAGCTAGTGACATCAGGAGGTATTGGACCTACTTGATTCACATATGAGATATTAGTTTTAGTGTTCAGAAAATTAATAAGCTGTTGACATTGCTCGGGGGAAAAGGGAAAAGGGGGAACCATAACCGAATCAGGAACAGATTGGTTAGCAATGGTAGGATTGGCAGTGGCCTGATTAGGGTTTCGAGGCTTTGCTTTATATCCTGGTGGATAACCATGGATCTTAAAGCACTTGTCAATGGTATGGCCTAAAAGGCCACAATGAGTACAGTAAGGACCATCCTTACGAGAAGTCAATGGCTTACCAGTCCTCGATCCAACAACAGAAAGCTTTATCTAACCAGAATCACGATTAGTGAACATACCAACAGATTCATTAGAGGATAAAGAATCAGAAGAAATTTCTCGCTGCTTTTCCTCTTGAAGGATAAGCGAGAACACTTCATTAATAGGGGAAAAGGATCAGAAAGCAAGATCTAACTACTTAAATGTGCATAAGACTCATTAAGTCCCATTAAAAATTGCATAACATAGTCTTCTTGTTGATATTCAACAATCCGTTTGATGGCGCCACAAGAACAAAGGGGCATAGGACGAAAATGAACCATTTCTTCCCAAAAACTTTTCAATCGTGTAAAGTAAGAACTTACAGAGGCATCGGCTTGCAACAAATAGGCAATAGCCTTCCGGATCTGGAAGATACGAGGTCGATTGCTCTGTGCAAAACGTTCCTTCAAATCATTCCACATCTCTTCTGTAGAATCAATGTAAAGAACGGAGGAAGCGATTTCTTTGGACAGGGCATTAAGCAACCAAGAAAGAACAACCGTATTACACCGAATCCAAGATTGATACATAGGATCGGTCTCAGTAGGTTTGGGCAAAACACCATCAACAAAACAGAGTTTATTTTTTGTAATGAGTGCCATAGACATGGATCGGTTCCATGTGAGAAAATTATCCCCAGTAAGGGGTTGAGAAACAAGTATCGTGCCGGGATGATCCCCATTCTGAAGGTAGTAAGGATTTGAATAATCCACAGAAGGAGGAGGAGCAAAAGGGGGTGGAGGTGGGGGTGGAGGGCGAAGAGGGAGAGGAGAAGAATCGGTCATGACAGCGGCTAGGGTTTGACAGCGGCTAGGGTTTGCTTGCAACTGATACCATGATAAGAGAAGAATCGAGAGAGATAGAAACCGAAAGAGAGAGTAACTTCTGAATATACCTCAATTATATTAAATGAATAATATGTATAGAGAGTTTATATACTGGGTGAATAAAAGAAGTAAAGTGTATCCTAAATTATAGTGCACGTGAGTGTAGGAAATGAAATAGAATATATATGCTAATACATAAAGCAATCGAGGCCAATGCCCCAGGTGGTGGTTTGAGATACTCATTGCACTAGCAATTGATCGCCTCTATGGAGAACAGAGAAGACGGAGGAATTTGAGTATGCTCTTCATTGAGTAAGTCTGAGTACAAGTGTGCATATATATACAAGACAAACTTGCCTAGGAATATTCTCGAACACCTGTTGTGCACTACACAAATGAATACAATATTTAAATATATTATCTATCAATACTGTTATATACATAGCATATTTCTGTAACTGGGGAAATTGAAACTAATTTGGTAAATTAATGGGTTTCTTTTGGAAATGGTTGAATTTTGATTAAGATTATATAATTTGTTTTTTTTGTCTGGACATGAGTTTAGCTTGGACCTCATGTCATCATCCACTTAACAGTTTTGAACAGTTGCAGAAGATCAAGTCAAGAGGTCGGGCTCTGTATATATCCTGTCCTTATCTTCTTTATGCTTTGAATTTGATCATGTATATATAGCGAAGCCCGCCCCAGTCAAGCATGCATTATCTGCTAATTACAACGTATTGTCGTGTCACATTATATCATTAATATTCCTCTTTAATTCTTATAATAACAGTGTTTAATAATCTTCGTATAAATTATTGATAAAAAACACACATACTTTATTCTTGTCTAGCTTACTTCTATATATCTCACTCTAGTGATGTGGTATAAGAGCTAATTGAAGTAGGGCAATACTGATGAGAAGGAAAAAAAAAAAGAAAGTTGAAATACTTTCTCTGTTGCCGCAAATAGGGGTGTAAAAAAAACCAGTGAATCGGTAAATTAGACCGGACTAAACTGAACCTGTGGTTTGGGTCCGGTACCAAGTTTGGTTTGGTTCGGTACCGGTTTTATTTTTTTTAAAACCGGTCAAAATCAGTCCTGTTCCGATTTTTCTTTTTTAAAAATTGGACTGGACCAGTTTATATATATTATAATTTTTTATATTGTATACAATTTTTATATATAATAGATAATTATATATAAAATAGTTTTGTATTATATGATAAATTACTAATTAATATAATATTAAATTTAAAATCTTATATCACTATAGTCTATTGTATTAATAGTTATACTAATACTATATCACTATATATTATAATATACTATAATATCTCACTATATTATATATTATAATATATGACTATAGTCTATAATACAATTATAATATATATTATAATATACTACAATATATTATCACTATAGTATTATATATTATAGTATACTATTATATATATTATATAACATATAATATAGTATTTTAAAACCGGACCGAACCTGTAAAATCGAAAGTATCGGTTTAGGGGGGTAACCGGTGCGGAATCAGTTTTTAAAAATGCAAAACCGGTAAATACCGGTTCGGTCTCAAATTTTATTCAAAACCAGACTAAACCGGACCTGTTACACCCATAGCTACAAAGATTTAATAAATAATAACAAAAATAATAAATAATTTAACTTTTTTAAATCTTAAAATAATAATAATAATAATAAATAGAAAAATACTTTGCATCAGCCCCTGTTTTGGCATCAGCCATCCCACACTGCATGTGGCATCCTCCTGACCACTGATTTCAAATTATGAGAGAGAAAAAAAAGAAAAGAAAAAGTTAAACTTGTTAGTGTGCTACGCATCAGCCATGAATAAGGGCTGATGCGTAGCACGGCTCTATAATAAATAATTTTATAATAATATTTTATTTCATTTCTAACCAAACATCAACTACATCACCAAACGTGGCCAAGAGAACAAAACTTTTTTGATGGTGATGGTCAATAAGGCCGAAACTCGAAAGACGACACATATTCTATTCCACGCGGATCAACGACTGTCCAAGGACAAGCCATTCCTTTACCAATCATTCATGTATGTCGCCCAAAGATGGGTGTTCTTCTGACTTCAAAATAGGGCATTGGTGGTTGTAAAAGAAGTGGGATGGGATGAATGGCTACACAATTTTCAATTCATACATGCTGCTCCACTCCATTTTCTTCCCAGTTTTTTTTCCTTTCTGCTACATGGCTTTTTTGTTTTTGTATTTTCTATCTTCCATTTTAAAGCTTTTTAATTGAAATGCTGTATTCAACTTTACTAATTTTTTTTTATTACATTATTTCCAATATTTACGTGCTAAGGTGATGTGGTACCCCTGATGCACTTATCCCCTTTTCATTAAAACTTCAATGTGATGGAACAAGATAATGCTGAAATGGTATGACTTAGGTTGGGTTCACAAATGAGGGGAAAGTACTTGCATTGGATCTTGAAGCACTTCTTCTAGGTATAGTCGCCGAATGCAAACGGCAAGTAAACGCCACGTCAGCTGATATAAAAAAAAAATTGTTGAAAACAAAACAAAAACAGAACAAAATTCTTTTTGGATTCCCGCTTTGGTGGTCGACCAAAAATCTTGTCTTCAGACGATGTTTTTCCTTCTTCAGATCGTAAGCTTGCATGGTCTTCGGCGTGGGTTATCTTCGTCGTGTGGGTGATCTCTATCGTGGGTGATATTTGGCGGGTGGGTCTTTGTCGCATGGCTTCCTCATCTTCTTGGGTTTATGACTTACAAACTCAAGCTGTTTGATTGCAGGAGTGAGGGAGCTCTAACAATCTTCGGCGTGGAATTAGCAAGACGCCAACACCAGATCTTCGACTCTCTCTCGAAAGCTCTGGGATTTCGTGGTCTTCAAGTCTTCAAATCTTCAAGTGGGGCTGTGAGTTGAATTGGTCCAGCACGATGGATATCAAGTGGAATGGGTACAATGGTAAATCACTTTTTTTTAATTAATTGCTACCTTTTTTGAGCTCTCATCATACAATTTTAATTAATTGCTACCTCTAACTTATGGATGCAGTCATTTTTAGTCTATGATTTTTCGTTCCTGTTACCATTCTCACAATTTTCATACTAGAGCTGTGCTTTGATCAGATGATGTTCTGTTGGTAGTGTAATGAATAACTTTTGTGGAAGTTCAAAGAGCAGTATAAAAAACTATAGTGTTGGAGAAGAAAAAAATATTGAAACTACAGTTAAAACTATATTGAAAAAACTATAGTTTTCAGCAAGTTTAATTGAAAATCCTACCACGTTCTAAATTAAACAACTAAGACCTTTCATCTTCCCTCTTTCAACACCTTTTATTATGCAAATGATTTGATCAGTTAAAACTAACCATTCAGAGATTTTTTTTCCCTACATGTGGTGTCTCAAGTCCATTAACTTCAACAAGGATGAAAGAACTCATATAGATCGTAATAATTCAATCCAACATACCTTATTTGGCGTGAAAGTTGGTAGAGTCCCGTCCCTGCCATTGCAAAACTTACACTGAAAAGGTTATAATTCTTCTGCAAATTGAAATCAAATCTAATTGAGAATTAGAATTATGCACAAGCTTCCACCCCATAAAAATTTCATTGAGCAATATCAAGAAGTGAGCAAAAAATAAATATGAACACATTATTATTTTTTATGAACAAGAATATTCTTCATTAACTACAGAGGAATTAGAACAACATAAAGTGTTTTTGCCTCTTTGTTTATACTGACTGTTTCATTTCCCTTCAAAATGTGTGATTCTCTGTGCAATCAAGTACATGTGCATGCTCTCCTCCTTTTTTTTTTNATGACTTACAAACTCAAGCTGTTTGATTGCAGGAGTGAGGGAGCTCTAACAATCTTCGGCGTGGAATTAGCAAGACGCCAACACCAGATCTTCGACTCTCTCTCGAAAGCTCTGGGATTTCGTGGTCTTCAAGTCTTCAAATCTTCAAGTGGGGCTGTGAGTTGAATTGGTCCAGCACGATGGATATCAAGTGGAATGGGTACAATGGTAAATCACTTTTTTTTAATTAATTGCTACCTTTTTTGAGCTCTCATCATACAATTTTAATTAATTGCTACCTCTAACTTATGGATGCAGTCATTTTTAGTCTATGATTTTTCGTTCCTGTTACCATTCTCACAATTTTCATACTAGAGCTGTGCTTTGATCAGATGATGTTCTGTTGGTAGTGTAATGAATAACTTTTGTGGAAGTTCAAAGAGCAGTATAAAAAACTATAGTGTTGGAGAAGAAAAAAATATTGAAACTACAGTTAAAACTATATTGAAAAAACTATAGTTTTCAGCAAGTTTAATTGAAAATCCTACCACGTTCTAAATTAAACAACTAAGACCTTTCATCTTCCCTCTTTCAACACCTTTTATTATGCAAATGATTTGATCAGTTAAAACTAACCATTCAGAGATTTTTTTTCCCTACATGTGGTGTCTCAAGTCCATTAACTTCAACAAGGATGAAAGAACTCATATAGATCGTAATAATTCAATCCAACATACCTTATTTGGCGTGAAAGTTGGTAGAGTCCCGTCCCTGCCATTGCAAAACTTACACTGAAAAGGTTATAATTCTTCTGCAAATTGAAATCAAATCTAATTGAGAATTAGAATTATGCACAAGCTTCCACCCCATAAAAATTTCATTGAGCAATATCAAGAAGTGAGCAAAAAATAAATATGAACACATTATTATTTTTTATGAACAAGAATATTCTTCATTAACTACAGAGGAATTAGAACAACATAAAGTGTTTTTGCCTCTTTGTTTATACTGACTGTTTCATTTCCCTTCAAAATGTGTGATTCTCTGTGCAATCAAGTACATGTGCATGCTCTCCTCCTTTTTTTTTTTATTTTTTATTTTTTATCAAGGACCTTACACGCAACAAAAGAGAGGATCATATATCATTCCAGACACAATAATAAAAAAGAAAGAACAGGCTTCCCTACTCCTTAATCATCGATTAAAAGATTAGATAATAGCATAAACCTGGAGTTCATATATTTCTACGGCGCATTCAACTTCACTCTTTCTAGGGATGCACACGGTGAACCTATAGCAAAAGGTGATTTTGGCAAAAGCTAGAGAGCAAGAGAAAGAGAGGATTAAGATGAAACTCCTCATTTTGCTTTTGGGAGACGAGAAAACTAGAAATAAGTCAGCACTAAGAGATAAAGCCCAGTAATTTGTGAAGAAATTGAAAAGACACTTGTGGAAGGCTACTCATTTCCTGATAAATGAAGTTGTGGAAAGTTCCTCAATTGTAGCTTGTATCTGTTTTAGGCATTTTTAGATTAGTGTTTTAGGGAAAATTGAGGACTGTTGCGTTATGTTTTTAAGATATGTGATTTTCATCCTTTGTTTAATTGAGGTGCTAATCCAAAGCAGAATTTTCAGCACTTAATGGTATCCTATTTTTACAAAATATTCACTGTCAAATACAAATTTACAATACTGTGGAATTGGGGCTTGAACCTTGACACAAGCAGGAAAATAAGGGTTGCTTTCAGGCATAGAAAATGTTTTAAAGAAGGGAGAAAAATATGTGGTATGATTAATTAAAACTATTTTGTTTGGACCCATTTTGCTTGGACCACAGCATGTCAAAGGTTGTACCATATCACTTGAAAATATTTGCTTGGACCATAGCATGTCAAAAGTTGTAATTTTGATACCTCATTGCAAACCTCCCATTGTTGTCTGGTATGATTAATTAAAAATGCATGCTGAAGACCATTTCACTTGTTTGTTCACTTAGTATTCTTCCCAAAGACTTATCTTGGATATTAAACAACGTGTACAGGGCAATGGAAAAGGGGACGAACACCCATCTTCGCTAACACCATCTAGCTCAAACACCCCAACCTCACTATGTTACTTCATATTTGAAAAACTTATTTCAATGGGTTTGCTCAATGTTTCTCATCCTAATTCTCATTATCATTTTTATGTTTGGACATCCCTCAAATGGGTTTAGCAAACTTTCCAAATTATATGCACGGTTACTATGGACCAATGCCTACATGGTCACCAGCTTTTCTGCCATATCTAGATGGCATCCAAGGTCCTAGTAATATTCAAGTGGTTTTCAACGTCCTTCTTGTCTGTTATGTAAGTTCGGGGTTTTTGAGAGTTTAATTACTCTAATTTCTTTTTTTTTTTTTAAAGTAGAATGCTGGTTACCCATTTCAATATGGGATGGGACCTCCGACTCCTCCCATCACTACAAGCTCGACGACGAGCGCGAGGGGTTGTTCAGAGGATAGACCTGATTGTAGGGAAACTGTAGTGTTCATTTAAAGAAAAACAAAAGAACCTTATAGAGACAAGAATAAAAGAAAAGCATCTATAATTAAGGAAATTAGGTTATAGTTTAAGGAATTTAAAATAATAGGAAAAAATAATTAGTAGTTTTACAGATGTATTGATAAAATTATTGTAAATAAAATAAGAAAAAGAAATAAATGAAGAAGGAGGAGATAAAGCACATGGTACTTTATAGTTATTTATTTAATGAGGAAATGGTAAGGTATTTTTGTCCCTTACAGCCTCTTATTTACAACAAGACAAGGATTAGAAGAAAAACATGGCCACCGCTGACCAAAGAAAAACATGCGTGTTTGTTAGGTAGGACTTCCGCCCCAAGCTCAGCGTTTGATGCGCTACTCCCGTTTCATATGCAATTATAATTATATAATCTATATTATGATTAATCTTTATAATGTAATTAGTTTTATGCATAATGCAAAGCCCCTGTGCTAAAATCTGCTCAGTCGGCAATTGAAAGGGACATCCCAAGTGACTCCTGACTTCGAATTTTCCATAGTTAAACTATTTTATTGGCAATTTGAAGGATTTTAGTCTTCTTGGTGACCTATAAGAAATGGTTAAGGTTATCAAAATCATGTGTTGCAACTTGGATTATATAATTAAAGGGGACAGCAGAGGCACAGTTTGATATCAGATAGAAAACAAGTCAGATTTGGAATAATGTATACTCATATGACATGAGTTTCAAAGCTTCTTAACTTTTGTTGGAAGTCAGATTTTCATGTGGATGAGCAGCTCTCAAGTCATAAAACTGGTAGTCTTGAAAATTTCAGAGGGTTTTAATCTTTATTGTGTGACTCTTCATCATTACCAAAAGCATGATGCTGTTTTCGGACACCCGATGTCAATAAAAAAAATTATTACCAAAGGCATACTTGCAATGGAGAATTTTTCAAAGAAAATTTCAGGCTGTCGAAAAGGTGACAAATAATGATTTAACGTATTTGAAATGATTTCATATGTTAGTCACTTAAATGAACAACCACTTCAATAACAGCTGAAAGTTTCTGCAACGAAGAATAGTATTTTTCTAAACAAAAATTTCCATAGACTTGGTATTTATTGTAAGAATCCACAACGCGTTTTTTCATTAATTTCAACAAAAGCCAAAGACTTTGTATTAAATAACAGCGGAAAGTTTCTGCAGACACACACATCAAACATGTCCCCATTCTCAAATTTAAATAAGAGTTGTTTATGAATTGTTCTTGGCGTCAAGCCTTTATTAATATTGGTGCTTATAATTTCAAGGCACGAGTACACAATTTCAATTAAAGAAAGCAAAAGATAGGAAAATTCCAAACTTGTATTAATTATTGGTTGAAAACTTCAGATAGTCTGGCCGGCCGATGGATCGATGGCTATATAAATGGAGAGCCTCTCCCCAGTACTCATTCAACAGAGTGTACCAAATCTTCTCTGCATTAAAGTCACAGAATTGTGGGAGTTTAGTTTTGCACAAAAATGGCCAATCTGTGGCCAAATCTAATCTGTGCATTGGCACTAGTCTTATTAGCCATCAATGTAGCAGCTGATGATTACAAGCCTTACGTTTATGCATCCCCACCTCCACCACATTACATGTACAAATCCCCTCCACCACCACATTACCGCCACAAATCACCACCTCCATACCACAAGAAGTCTCCTCCACCACCGCATTACCGTTATAAGTCCCCACCACCACCATCTCCGTCACCACCTCCTCCTCCTTACATCTACAAATCCCCACCCCCTCCCTATGTCTACAAATCCCCACCTCCCCCATCTCCATCACCTCCTCCACCCTACATCTATAAATCTCCACCACCTCCCTCACCGTCTCCTCCACCTCCTTACATTTACAAATCACCACCACCTCCTCCTCCCTACATCTATAAATCTCCACCACCACCTTCTCCTTCACCTCCTCCTCCATATGTCTACAAGTCACCACCTCCTCCATCTCCATCGCCACCACCTCCATATGTCTACAAGTCTCCACCTCCTCCATCTCCATCACCCCCTCCTCCATATATTTACAAATCACCACCACCGACATCTCCATCACCACCTCCACCCTATGTATATAAGTCTCCACCACCACCCTCACCATCTCCTCCACCTCCTTATATTTATAAGTCACCTCCTCCACCCTCTCCCTCACCTCCTCCTCCATATATCTACAAGTCACCACCTCCTCCATCTCCATCACCTCCTCCTCCATATGTCTACAAGTCACCCCCTCCTCCATCTCCATCACCTCCTCCACCATATATTTACAAATCACCACCACCCCCATCTACGTCACCACCTCCACCCTATGTCTACAAGTCACCTCCTCCTCCATCCCCTTCACCCCCTCCACCCGCTCCACCTTATGTTTATAAATCTCCACCACCACCATCCCTACCACCGCCATCCCCATACTACTATAAATCACCACCCCCTCCGAAATACTAAAACTAATCATTATGTAGTACTAATAATCACGTAAGTACTTTTATATGCGCATTCTCGAATCTGCTTAACATTTCCTTTCTTCGTTTACTTTTATTTCTTGTACTTATTTCCCCATCGATGGTAACCTTCTCATGAATTCTACTACTCTGTTTTTGCAGCTTATTAATTAGGTGATAAGAGGAATAATTGCTGCGCATGAAGTAATCAGATACTCTCGTGAGGGTTGGTTTATTAGCATCGTCCGGCCACTAATTAGGTCAATTAAGGCAGTCCGACGTTCTAGACATGAAGCTGTGGACGCGCGACAATAAGCTTTTTTTTTTTTTTTTTAATCTGCAGCCACTTGATATATTTTAATTATATGTATTTGTGATTTATTTAGTTAATGGATCAAATAAAGTATGCTTATTTGTTTTCTTTAATGAGATCGATCATGTTCGTCCAATATTCCTCTGCGGTAATGGCATTGACTCCATCATGTATAGCTCTCTCTCTCTCTCTCCCTCTCTCATAAAATTGATGAGACTCCAATATTTCTACGTGACATTCATGAACAAAATAAAAAAATAGTAATTGTTTGAAGACTAGCAAACCAAAAGAGTTAAACTATAGATCAGCCACACACAACACACACTCCTATGTGGCAGGTTTTTTTTTTTTTTTTAAACAAAATGTATGTTTTGTTACATGTGAAAAGTTTGGTGTGAGATGTTTGTGTTGGGCAACCGGCGGATGAAACCAAAAAACAATTCAAAAGACATACACATTATACGCGTTTGGTCACATCATGAGTACTGATGATCATCATTTGGTTATAAAATATTATAAATACGTATGGATGGCCTGCATGCATGCTTTTGCACCATTAATTAATATTTTATGACTTGTATGACCTGCAGCAATAATCTGAGATGGAGCAGATCATCAACAAAAAAAATTATTAAGCAAAAAGCTGGGGAACAAAACCATAGACCAAACGCTTAATTAACAACTGCACGCACATATGCGTGCGTGCATTCATATACACGAGCGTCTAGTTTTTCTTTTGAAAAGTAATTTACACACAACACTTTACACAATTATATTTTAAATGAAGGGTATTTTTGTAAAACATTTTATAGAAAAATGAATTGAAGGGCCACTTTAATAGATATATATTATATACACACACGCATATATTTGGTGCAATGACTAATAATTTCTTCTAACTTTTATTAAACTTATCACCCTAGTACCAGTACAAGTACTGCTGATCTCTTATATGTCCACAAACTCATCATCATGAGTATTTTATTGAAAAATGAATTAATATTTTAGTCAACAATCATGACATAAATATATATATTTATAAAATATGAAATACAGCAAATTAAACCCTTTTTATTTAATAATCTAGTGATCAATTTATATTGTAACTACGCTAATTAATTTCTACCTTGAAGCATCATCCGGTTTTTAGGATGGAAGATTTATTGGGCACCTTCAATGGTGTATACGTTTATATGTTGATCATAGATTCATATTTATCAGGTTGCTGATGTACAATATATATATTTATATATTACTAGTTAATTATAGATAAATTTATTTTCCAAGCAAAATAAATGAGCATTTGCATCAGATCAATGAGCATTTGCATGTTATACACTGGTAATCCAATTGTGCTTGTAATTATGAAGGCCCCCATCTTGAATTTATGTTGATCAAAAGGCAACTGCAAAGGACATGATTAATATTCTTAGGATTTTTCCTCCTTTCCCCTTTTCCTCCACATAAGTTAAGATATATTATAAACATAACGATCTACCTCTTTCCATCATTTAAACTTTTAGGATAATTAAAAGTTTCACAATATGGTATATTAAAGTAGAGGTCTTGAACTAAAATCTTGATTCTACACTTCACCAAATTTAATAATTAATATTATATTTATTAAGCTCACCTATTAAGGACGAGTACTAAGATCGATATAATATTTTAAGAGAACCGATATATATATTTACGTAGAGATCCTCAAACAAATTTACAAATTAATGATATTGTTTGGTGTGATATGTTATATTTACTTTATAATAAAATGTGTTTTAAAATCTAATGTACCGCATCAAAATATGTTAGTTTGTGAATTTTATTTTATAAAATCTCTTTGTAGACCAAGCGTGCATTGCTTTTATATATTGTAAAAAATAAAAATCTATGTACCTTTGTCTATGAGTTTAAACTTTTAGGACAAGTAGCGATTGCATAATATACTATATTAATTATTTTCTTTGACACCTAGTATGATAACAAACTGTACGTGGTACTAATTTGATCTGTATCAAACAATAATACTGAACATGGATTAATTAATTAATTCATGCCCACTCGGAACTAAACATGCTTGCAAATTACAAGGTCGAAAATAGAAGTCAATTAAATTACAAATAATATTATCATTGAAGATCAATATCGTGTCTCTGAAATTTCTTGCCTGAATACGTGCATGATCTCCAAAAGCTTCTACATGATATATATAATATGTTGCCGGCAATGAATTGATCTGCCTTTCCTAAACAAGAAATTAAGAGTCAGATCATCGGATTGACCTTTTATTGGCCGTTTGATTATATTATTTGAGTTTCATGAAAACATTGCCGGCAGCTTTGTTTATACAACTTACTATAATTAAATATAGAGAACGTGCGGATCAGACATTGTTAGAAAATGAATGCAGGCACGCCACTACTACAAAATGCAGTTTTTGCCACGAAGGAGAGTGGTCGCAAAAAATATTTTCCCACCAAATCTTCTGGTGGCTAGCTCATGGAATATAATCCATTGCGAATAATATAATAGCCACCAAAATCTAATTTCATGGCAAAAGCTATCTTTTTTCCACGATGATAAATTGCAGCAATACCTAATTCCCTCTGTGGGAAGTTATATGGCCAACCAAACTATTGTGGTCGCAAATAAACAATTATCCATAGAAGGAATGCGTGGGAAAAAGTCTTTATCCATGAAATCTTTAACCGAATTTTAGTGGCATAAACTTTTTCCCCATGTCATGGTTAGTCACTAGAGTTAGTTTTGGGATGACAACTTTTGGTGACAATTATGTAATATCAACCTTGACATTTGTTGCAAGTACTTACTATCCACCTAAAGATATTGCCACTAATACTTATTGCCAATGACTCCAGTGGTGACAAAATTCTTTTATCCATGTAGGGTGTTTGTGGCAAAAGAAATTGCCTAATATCTGAATTCATGACAATTACCTATATGGTGATGACATAAGTGGTAGAAATTAGTTATGACCATGGAATTAATTGGTGGGAAATCAGTAAATCTTTACATTATGTCACAATCTGTTTCCTCACCCAGGATATAGACAAATATACCAACATTCATTGAAACCAATGACAACTTGTAGAAATTTAACCTTATAATTTCCAAAGTTATTCCACCAAACAATCCAGAAATATTGGTCTTCAATAACACATCAATATCTAACATAAGTTATATTAGCTTCTTCATAATAGACTGTCAATACATATGTAACCACCATTATATATACAAATCTGCCAACATTGTTGCGTCACCATCATACAATCAAATATGCCAACATTGGCTTGAAACCAAATAGTTCAAGGCCATTTACAAACATCATGATTTGTGCACAGATCATTCAGTTGACAAATTGATGTTCATGTCAAGAAGTACTGGACAAATTGATGATCATCTTGCAGTCAAAGTTTCTCTCTTAAACGTTGTTGGAATTTGGAAGTGTGAGCTATATATTTCTTGGTGGACTTTAGTAAATCTTGAAATGGTCATAGCTAGGTTTATTAACCTAATTAATATTTTATACTCGTAACGATAATTTGATATTTCCGTGAAATCACCGCAGGTTCTTATCTCAAAAGCTTAAGCTGAGAAGAAGAGGTAGATTTTATTATTTATTTTATATCTTAACACATTAATCATTTGATTATCTGGTTAGGAACAACCATAGCTTTGTAGAGAGAGAAGATCTACCTTCTCTTTAGAAATTCAAACCGAAAATCACCTCATAGGGGGTGGGGGGTGGGGAGCTTCAGCTCCTCCCAGATGCAGTTTTCTCCAAGTGTTTATTTTTCCAGTCAGTGTTTTGGTTTTGTTTTCGTTTTTTTTGATCAAAGCATGGAGAAGTGGCGTTTGATGTTTTTCAGTTGCCAGCGACCACCATGTGCCTAACCATAGGGTTCCTAAGCCGCCAATCTTTCAGACTGCTGAAGGTTTCGTCAAAAGGAGCGGTGTGTGATCCACACATTTGGGTCAAAGTGCACGTGTGGTGTGATACCCCATATTTACGTGTATTTTGACTAAGCAATTATTACATTTCTTAGGATTATTGGCTGTCTTGTTTTAAATTTTAGATGATTTAGTGGTATTATGTTACAACTTTTAACTGGATAATTCAATGTATTTTATTGTTATTAATTATTGTTCATTATTTAAAATGCTTTTTATTTTAAATTGGTTAATTGTTGGATTTTATTATTTTATTTTACTTAGTCACTATGTTTAAATTAGTTTTATTCAAATTGCCGTTTTGAAATCATTTTCGTTGGATTAGTTTCAAGACCCTGAGTTGAAAGACTGGATCTCATTCTTTCCCTTCCATTTTCTTTTTCAATTTTCTCTTTTTATTCTTCTTTCTTTTTCTTCATTTTCTTTCTTCCTCCCATGCCTCCTGCGCAACACCTCCCTCCCTTCTCCCCCATCCGTTTCCTCGTCTGCCCAGTGCACTGCCATGCGCCACCATCGGACCTCACCGCACAACCCACCAACTCAACCACCCTCCGACGACCTCACCCACCACCCCCCATGCTCATTCTTTCTCTCTCCTGGCCGTGTATAGCCCGAGTGGGCTCAACACTCACTACGTTTTCATGTGCCACCCAATGACGCCAGCACCACCATGGCAACTTCCCCCCGGCCAGCTATCATCCCCCATTAAGCTCAGCCCCTAACTTGCCGTCGTCCACTCCCACGAAGCTCACCAAGCCCCATGGGTTTCTCCCCTTTCTACTGCTGTCACTTGGCCACCGCACCACCACCAACGGCTTCCCCACCCACCAGTGACCTACCTTAGCCAATCTCATGTCCCACCGTGACCCATATCCACCACACTCTCTCTCACTCTCCCAAGGCCTCTTTTCCTTGAAGTTTGGCGATCTCCTCCGTGCGCTGCCACCTACGGCCACCAACCACCACCATTAACTCCACTAACCTCCATGACCAACCCAAGCCTCCTATAGCTCTCTTTCGAAATTCTTGTTGTGAGACCCACAACCGTTGAGATTTAAATTTATTTTTGCTCTAACATATTGACTGCAATTTGGTTGGTTGTACCGAACTTGGAGTCCAAAGAGTATAGGGGTCGGTTGGATTAGAGGAGAAGATTGGTTATTGAATTGGCTTATGCTTGGTGCTTTTGTGTCACGTTGGATATATTATATGTGGTGTTTAATGTCATGACATTCATCATGGTATTCATGCATTTTCACGTGTCATAAATGAAAACAGGGTTTTCATGTGAGAAAGGATTTTTGGGTGCATGCGTATCACGATCCCAAGCCGAATAAGACATTATCTTGGTGGAGCTCCTCTAGTTGCTCGAGAGCTTAATATACTGAGTGACATCCCTTGGGTTGTCGCTGAGCGACAATGGGATCGGACGGGATGGTAACGCTCTCGTGCTGACTTCGTAGTCCCTCTTGCTGGCGGGGCTTAGAGGATGCTTGGCCATGAACGTGTTGGGCGCGGGACTGGACATCGCTCGTTATGAAGTCACTTGAACGGTCGTTACCTTTGGTGTGACGAAAAGATCCAAGGTGTGCCGATTGCCCTTAGGGGAGATCATGGTGCATATGGTAAATGTATATTGGGCCATTTTCTGAGAAAATGATGAGTTTTGGATAAAATAATTTTATGTGGATCATTTCTGGGAAAATTATGGATTATTGTTTTGGGCCATTTTTGGAGAAAATGGGGTGAAATGTTTTAATGGAATGTTTTAAGCCAAAATGAGATTTTGGCGTGCATTGCAAAATATTCATTTTTGAAGAAAATGATGTTTAGGGTCTAATGCATATTTCATCATATGCACGCATATTTGTTGGTTGCATTAATGCACTTTTATCTCTTGGGTTCTTTGGGTTGTTACTTGCTGAGATTCACATCTCATGTGGTATTCTTTACCCAACAGTACCATTACCGTAGATTTTGATGTAGATGCTGATGTAGAGCCTGAGGGATCGACTTCACCAAAGGAGTGACATCTGGTCACTTGGGATTATGGGATTTGTTTCCCACTCGTTTATATATTTGGCTTGTATTACATTTATATTGGATAACTGTATAACTTTTTAAAGGCATTTTATTTTTGAAAATCTGTCGTTAAAATTTTGGTACTTAGTTGATTGACTTTAATTTATCTGCTGCGTTGTTGTTGTACATTTTCTGCATGTACACACACTTGGCACTTATCGTTGGGATGCGTGACCCATGTTGTCGTTATCCCGATGTCACGAATCTCGAGTTTCCGTATGTGGGAGTCGGGGTGTCACATGTGGCCTCCACTCTCACCATATAGATGGCTCTACTATAGCCACATGCGGTGTTTCTGGGGTCAACGATCTCGGTAGCTTTAAGATCGACGGTCCGCACACTCCTAGCATGGCGTGTGTTCTTTACGCACCATTACAACCTCCTTGCTCAGTGTTTTTTCAATTTTCAATTTATTTCAAGTTTATGTTTTGTTTTATTTCTATTTTTTTAGTTTTTCCTATGTTTTTCTGTTTTGTTAGTTGTGTTAGGTAAAAATAAAAATAAATAGGCTATTAGACTTGTTGTCCATCGCAAAAGAACACTTTCCTCCTTTGGAGGATTGACGATGGTTTTCCTAGTCCTCCGTTGGAGGATGGGGGTGATTTTCCCTCTCCTTATTTGGATCAGGATGGAGGGTTGGTTATCTTGTTTTTACAGAGTGTTATATTCTCAGACAAACTAAGATTGAAATCTCTGTTTTTACAGAATCTCATCTTAGAAGGTTTTGTCATTAGAGAGCTTATAAAAGTTAAGACAATGCCCGTCACAAAGATGAGTAGTTAATTGGCTTGTAATCTAGATTCTTTCCTGTATTTATTAATAATAGCTGTAACTACAGTTTCATTGAATGAGATGAAGTCTATTTTCCATTAAAAAAAAAAAATACATTGATCATCATATAATTTTATCTCTCTTTTACTCAAAATGAGATATTACAATCTCTCTCTTAATTAAATCCTTGATTAATGTCCTTGTCAAGCCATTCTATTGCAAATGAATTGGAGCATGCAGATTATATATTTCTCTCCTATACTCAATTTGAGGTGTTACAATCTCTCTTTACAAGTAATTAAGATACATTAATGTATATGAGGGTACGTACGTACTACATGATCAGAGACATGTAATGATAGGTACTAGGTCTTATATATATATAAATCTCAATGATCGATCGAGATAATTGGTGTATGGTATTTCCATGGTGAACTATGTCTCAGAATTTGAAATACATAGTGTTAGATTTCTTGTAATGAAATCTCTTCTGTATGATTTCCAGATCAGAATATGCGACCAAGATTTCCAAGAACATTCACAGTAGGTTGTAAACAAGTAACAAAATAGTAAAGAACACAAGTGATTTACGGGGTTCGATCCTATTGATCTACATCCACGGTAGGAACATCTAGGACCTTTCTCTTTATTGATTAATGTTGTGAAAACATTCAGTATGAAGATTACAAGATATCACCCTCTCCTCACTTTCTCTCAAGTGACTCACTCGAGGTCTCTCTCTTTTGTTCCTGAAAAAATTCACCTCTAATTCAATACAAGTTCTAATCACAATCCCACATACAAATGTACTAGAAATGGTCTTATATAGATTCTGTAAAATATAACAGAATGGCTTTAGTTCTCCATCTCAGCAGATAGAGGATCGTGTGGCTGTAGTCTTTCCTTCATTTGACACATGTAAAGATCTTAATGGTTGACACTTCTTATAACACATAGGTTCCAGCAGAAGTATTCATTTTCTATATAATTGAGAAAATACATAGGTTCAAATTCTGCATTTCAGTTAACAGAATTCGAAATACGTAGGTTCAAATACATAGGCGCTGGACAGAACAGTTCAAAGCCTACTGAGAAATAGTGTAGGACACTCTTTTCAATATTAGCATGTATACACTCAGGGATGGTGGTAAAACTATGATTTTGGGCCATAGAAAGCAAAAGGAAAGGACTGTAAGAAAAAAAAAAAAATTAGGTTGCAATAAGATGGAACACCCAATTTTGGCAAATTACTTGGTGTCAGTCTGGTGTAACTTATAAGCTATATATACAAAATATTACATCGATTTTAGTCGAAACTTTATAAATCATTCCAAGGAATCTCAGGCCTCATTTGTTTTCTGAGATGAGATGAGATGAGTTGAGTTGAGATTAAAGTTAAAAAGTTGAATAAAATATTGTTAGAATATATTTTTTAATATTATTTTTATTTTGAGATTTGAAAAAGTTGAATTGTTTATTTTATTTTGTATTGAAATTTGAGAAAGTTGTAATGACTAGATGAGATGAGATGTTTTGAGAAAACAAACGAGGCCAATTGTCACTTTAACTAGTCTTTGTAAGATTTAACATAAATGCAGCTAGTGTTTCCCTTGGATGTGACAATTGGTATCTAAGCTAACCTTGTAATGCCATATGGTGTGGAGACACCATGCAATGGAGGCCTTGACAAGAACTTCAAGTATTTAAGTGGAAACGATTATGATGGTGCAGATGTGATTAGTGTTATGCCTGGGTTGTGACAATATTGGCATAGGAAAGGAATTTTCATTGTCTTATTAAGATGATATCAGGGTTTCATTTTAACTTTGGTTGTAAGAATTGTTTAATTTACTCTGCTTGTTTCTACATTAACTTCATTTCTACACATGCATTTCATGAGTTATTGTATGTTTGAATGTACATTTTTGCTTCTCTGACTCACTGTTTCTGTGCTAATTGACAGGGTCATCCGAATGTGAAGGCCATCCATTCATCTAAAGCTGTTGGGGAGCCTCCATTTTTCCTGGCTTCGTCTGTCTTTTTTGCCATCAAAGATGCCATTATAGCTGCAAGAGCAGAAGTGGGTTCTAACGACTGGTTTCCTCTGGATAATCCGGCAACACCTGAACGCATCCGGATGGCTTGTTTGGATGAGTTCATCACACCATTTATTAGCTCCGACTTCCGCCCCAAGCTCAGCGTTTGATGCGCTACTCCCTTTTCATATGCAATTATAGTTTCCTTGTCGACATATCCTGAAAATTTCCCTACACACAGTTGCTGTGGTTTTAGTATCTTCATCACAATGTAGCTCATCTCTGAAGATCCGAAGCAACATTATCCTTTTTTTTTTTTTTTTCAAAGGGGACGATATCCAATAAGTGAGAGCTGTTCAGAATAATGTCACATACTTGACCCTTTCGCTTGAGATGTGATAATGTAATTAGTTTTATGCATAATCCAAAGCCCCTGTGCTAAAATCTGCTCAGTCGGCAATTGAAATGGACATCTATTTCAACAACACGTTTTTTCATTAATTTCAACAAAAGCCAAAGACTTGGTATTAAATAACAGTTTAAAGTTTCTGCAGACACACACATGAAACATGTCCCCATTCTCAAAGACTTGGCGTCAAGCCTTTATTGGTTAGGTAAAGGTTGAAAACTTCAGATAGTGTTAAAAAATCTTCTACTCATTAGTCTGGATGCATGCTGGCCATATAAATGGAGAGCCTCTCTTCAGTACTCATTCAACAGAGAGTATACCAAATCTTCTCTGCATAAAAGTCACAGAATTGTGGGAGTTTAGTTTTGCACAAAAATGGCCAATCTGTGGCCAAATCTAATCTGTGCATTGGCACTAGTCTTATTAGCCATCAATGTAGCAGCTGATGATCACAAGCCTTACGTTTATGCATCCCCACCTCCACCACATTACATGTACAAATCCCCTCCACCACCACATTACCGCCACAAATCACCACCTCCATACCACAAGAAGTCTCCTCCACCATCCCCACCACTGCCATCCCTATACTACTATAGATCACCACCACCACCACCCCCTCCCTATGTCTACAAATCCCCACC
>QEOT01006619.1:32221-52558 GCA_003123785.1 Pterocarya stenoptera
TTTTTTTTTTTTTTTTTTTTTTTTTTTTTTTTTAAATATGCAGCCACTTGATATATCAATTGCAAAAATCTTGTTGCAAGCGAATTGGCGCACCTATTGCGTACCAATGTTGATATGTAAGACATCTATTTAATGAAATGGTGTGAATTAAAGATAAAAATGATCTTTGAGATAATGAACATTCTTCTTTTCTCAAAATTAATTTTTGTAAATTTTTTTTTTCAATAAAAAGAACTGTTGGTATGTGAATTGGTGCACCAAATCGCTTGTACCTAGCAAAGCTCATATTAATTATATGTATTTGTGATTTACTTAGTTAATGGATCAAATAAAGTATGCTTATTTGTTTTCTTTAATGGGATCGATCATGTTCGTCCAATATTCCTTTGCGGTAATGGCATTGACTCCATCATGTGTATTGTATAGCTCTCTCTCTCTCTCTCTCTCTCTCTCTCTCTCTCTCTCTCTCTCTCTCTCTCTCTCTCTCATAAAATTGATAATTTTACTATATATTTCTACGTGACAATCATGAACAAAATAAAAAAAAATATTAATTGTTTCAAGACTAGCAAACCAAAAAACAATTCAAAAGACAAATTCTTGTTACAGCGTTATTGAAATAATTCTTTAATTTCAATTCTTCTCATATGCAAAAACAATCAAAACTATCTCCTAACATTATCAACTTTATTTTTTATTTATATTTTTTGGAAAATGCTTGTATGTCCACTCCATTTGATCGCTGGTCAAATTTTTTTTTTTACTTAGTGATTAAGAAAGTAATTTTAAATATATTAGTATATTTTTTTATTTTTTAAAAATATTTAAAAATATTTAAAAAATGTGAAAAGAAAAAAGAAAAAAATTTGGGAGGGACCTACAATCTCAATGATCGATCGAGATAATTATAAGTTTTATAGATTAATTTAACTACAAAATATTAATATATATTAATTAACCCCTTACTTTTCTGACATTGCATGCATTAATTCATGATCATGTGCTAGCTGATCAATACCGATAATTAATTACGTGCATATAACATGTGTAATATTATTGATATATATATATTAATATATTATGTTAATTTTCACACTTCAAGTAACCTTGCGCGTACGTATACCGCGTTGTCACATGACTCTCATTTCTTGGTTTAACAACTAACAACTAACAACTAACTTGATGATGATCAGCCTGCTCCTTAATTGCATCTCATGATCCATGATGAACAGGGCAAGTATTCCAGCTAGCTGCTTAATATATATATATATAAATATATATATATTATATATATTTATAAGAAGGGCAGAAACGTCCCTGTTTGGTGTAAGTTTATTGGCAAGATAACGCAAGGAGCATGTATCAGTATTATTCATGACTCAATTATTTAATCTTAGATCACGTGTGTTCGTTTGCGTACGTTGACGTGATACCATATATATAATTTGCATGCACATACATATATATATATATATATACAGATCACGGCTCAGCTCGTCGTTTCACAAGACATGTCCTTTTCTTAATTTTTCTTTCTTACGAGCGTGATAGATATCATGCACTCGTCCACCTTGATGAAAATAACAAATTAATGGCCTACTTCTTCTAAATATATACCATTTTTAGGATGATCAGTAATATTAATGTGCATGGTACTAGCCGATTCGACCCACGTCCAAGAAAATCTGCCGTTTGGTTACCTTTCCGATATTGGTGAACCACCAAAAAAAGACCACATTCCGCGCTTACATTGCTTGTAATGGAAGAAAATTACACTGGTTCTTCATGCTTATATATGGATCACAGAGGATATCGCTTCAGGCCCTTGTTGCACATAAGGACTCTTGTTCAATAAAAACAACAAACAAAAAATTACAATGCTGGATATACCATAAATAAAATCCAAGCTGGAAAGTGATTATTCGTGTAACAATTCAAATTGATTCAGGGGTTTGATTGAAATTTAATAGCCCTTTGGCGGTGGTGGTGATTTGTAATAATATGGGATTGGGGAAGACTTGGATGGTGGAGGAGGTGATTTACGGAGGTATGGCGGATGTGGCCAGTGAGATGCGGGAGGAGGAGACTTGGACGGTGGATAAGGTGACTTATAGTCGGTGATCGGGTAGAAGAACAAAAACCAGCCGAGAGATGGACATCAGACCAGATCATATAAGATACAGATCTAGAGAGAGAGAGATAATAAAAAGATATCACATACAAAAATTAACTTGATGATGATCAGCCCGGCCTGCTACTTAATTACATGATCTCATGATCCATGATGAACAGGACAAGTATTCCAGCTAGCTGCTTAATGTATATATAAATGTAAGGAGGTGGAGGAGACGATGAGGGAGGTGGTGGCGATTTGTAAATGTAAGGAGGTGGAGGAGATGGTGATGGAGGGGGTGGCGATTTATAAATGTAAGGTGGTGGAGGAGATGGTGAGGGTGGTGGTGGAGATTTATAGACATGGAGGAGGAGGTGAAGGTGATGGTGGTGGTGGTGACCTGTAGACATATGGAGGAGGAGGTGATGGAGATGGTGGTAGTGGTGATTTGTAAATGTAAGGAGGTGGAGGAGATGGTGAGGGTGGTGGTGGAGATTTATAGACGTAGGGCGGAGGAGGTGATGGTGAGGGAGGTGGAGGCGATTTGTAAATATAAGGAGGTGGAGGACACGGTGAGGGTGGTGGTGGAGATTTATAGACGTAGGGTGGAGGAGGTGATGGCCGTGATTTGTATGGTGGTGGATGAAATGTTGAAGGACAAGGAGGTGACTTATAGACATAAGGAGGACTCCATGGGGGACTTCTCCAAGGAGGCCGCGACGTGTAGTAAAACGACCGATGGACTCCATTCTTTGGTGGCATAAACGGCCAGTGTAGTAAAACGGCCGGAGAAGCATAAATGTAACGCTCATGAGTGGCTATGAGGCAAAAAACTAGAGCAGAAAGCAGTCGAGGCCAATGCCCCAGGTGGTGGTTTGAGATACCCATTGCACTAGCAATTGATCGCCTCTATGGAGAACAGAGAAGACAGAGGAATTTGAGTATGCTCTTCATTGAGTAAAAGTCTGAGTACAAGTGTGTATATATATACAAGCCAAACTTGCCTAGGAATATTCTCGAACACCTATTGTGCACTACACAAATGAATACAATATTTAAATATATTATCTATCAATACTGTTATATACATCGCATATTTAAACTAATTTGGTACATTAATGGGTTTCTTTTGGAAATGGTTGAATTTTGATTGAGATGATATAATTTGTTTTTTTTTGTCTGGACATGAGTTTAGCTTGGACCTCATGTCATCACTCCACTTAATAGTTTGAACAGTTGCAGAAGATCAAGTCAAGAGGTCGGGCTCTATATATATCCTGTCCTTATCTTCTTTATGCTTTGAATTTGATCAGGGATGGTCGCAGGCTCTCTTCTACTGAAGATATTCACAATGAGGCTGTTACTTATTTTTCTGACTTTCTTTCTTTTAAACAAAGTGGCCCTTTACCAGATTTGTCTCCTTTTGTGCATCCAATGCTCTCTGAGGCTGATAATTTCAATTTTTGCAAGCTCCCTTCGATCCAAGATATTAAGGAGGCCCTCTTCTCCATCTCTACTGATAGCAGCCCCGGCCTTGATGGTTTTGGGTCTGGTTTTTTTAGATCTTGCTGGGATATTGTTAGTAAAGATGTGGTGGATGCTGTTCAGGATTTCTTCAAGGGTACCTCTCTTCCAAGGTACTACTCAGCTACAGCTTTGGTTTTGATTCCAAAGGTGGAGAACCCAACAAGCTTTGATAAGTTCAGACCTATTAGCCTGTGCACTGTGATTTATAAAGTTTTTCCAAGATCTTGGTTAAACGGCTTTCTCCATTTCTTTCAAAATTCATCTCTCAGGAACAAGATGCTTTTATTTCTGGAAGAAGTATTTTTGAGAATATTAGTTTGACTCAAGAAATGATTCACTGCTTAAATAAGCCTAATCGGGGGGCAATGTGGTGTTGAAAATTGATATTGCCAAGGCTTATGATAGTATCAATTGGGATTTCTTGTTACACATATTTAAATAAGTGGGTTTCTCGGAATGGGCTTGTGGCCTTATAAATCAATGTGTTTGCTCCCCGTGGTTTTCTGTGGTGATGAATGGTATTTCCAAAGGCTTTTTCCCAGCTGGTCGAGGTCTAAGGCAAGGTGATCCTATCTCTCCCTATCTTTTTATTATGGTGGAGGAAATTCTATCTCGCATGCTTAAGAAATGTTATTTGGATGGCAAAATTCTTCCATTCTATCACCCTCGAGGTACGCCTATTATCAGCTCTCATCTTCTTTATGCTGATGACATTGGTATTTTGCTAATGGGATAAAGCTTCCATGAAATCTATTTCTGATATTTTAGCTATCTATGAAAATTGGTCGGGCCAAAGAGTTAGTAAAGAAAAATCTTCTATTATTTTTTCTAAAAATATTTCTATTCCTAGAAGACGTTCTATTCTTAACATCACTGGATTTACAGAGGGCACTTTGCCTTTCAAATATCTTGGTATTCCCATCATTGCTGGCAGATTAAAGGCTATTCATCTTGATGATATGGTGAGTAATATCCGAAGCCGTGTTGCGGGTTGGCAAAATAATTTTTTATCTTCTGGGGATCGGCTTCTTTTGATTAAGCATGTCCTTTCTAGTGTCCCAATTCATACGTTATCTATTGTTCATGCTCCTCTCTCTGTTATTCATAATATTCATAAATGCATGAGTAATTTCTTTTGGGGTGCGAAACATGGAAAAAATAAGAAAAATTGGTGTTCTTGGAAGAATATTTGTAAGCCTTTACAGGAAGGAGGTCTTGGCATAAAGAATCTCCAGGATGTGCAACAATCTCTTCATATGAAGTTTGCTTGGAAAGTTATTAAGGATAATTCCCTTTGGTCGAATTTTTTTCGGGGCAAATATATCAAAAATAATCATATTTCCATTGTCAATCAGGCAAAAGGAAGTAGATTTTGGAAAAGAATTATGTCTTGTATGCCGGATGTTCTTAATCACTCTAAATGGAAACTAAGGATGGAAATATCTCTTTCTGGAGAGATAATTGGCTAGAAGATGGCCCGCTTTGTGATAAATTTTCCATCTCCAATCTTCCGAATCTTCGTGTTAAAGATTGTAGAATTGATTCTGGTTGGGATGTTACTTTACTACAAAGTCTTGTTGGTGAGCGACAAGCAGCTGTGATCTTGCATACTTTGTGCACTGCCAAAGCTGGTGACGACATTTTAGTCTGGAAAGGTAATGCTGATGGTGAGTTTTCTACTCATAGTGCTTGGGACATTTTGAGAGTTCGGTCCTCCAAACTTCAATGGACCAATTGGGTTTGGCATTCTTCTTTACCTCAGAATATTTCTGTTATAACCTGGAAAGCTTTTAACTCCTCTTTAAGTGTTGATGACCGGGTGATTAAGTTGGGAATTCCTATCGTTTCCAAATGTGACTGCTGTGTGAATGGATGCTATGAAAATCAGAATCATGTTTTGGCTGGGGGGTAATTTGCTCGTGTGATATGGAAGAGAGCTACTATGTTTATCGGTATGCCTTATTTTCCACGTCAGAGTTGGCATGACATTATTAATATGTGGTTCCACAAGGCTTCTAGACGTTCACAATGTGGGCAAATTTTGGGTGTTATTCCTTCTATCATCACTTGGAGATTATGGATACGAAGATGTAAATGCCGCATGGAGGGTCTTCAAGACTCTATTAATTCAGTTTGGAGATATATTCTTTTTTGGATAGGGAAAATAGGAGAAAAAATGAAAGCTGGCACCTCGCTATCTCATGATGATGAGAGGATTTTGCATAGTCTTCAGATTCCTATAAAAAGGCATAAAATGAAACCTTTGCACAGCGTTAAATGGATAAAACCTTTGAGAGGTCGAGTTAAACTGAATGTTGATGGTAGCTCCTTAGGGAACCCGGGTCGTGCCGGAGCTGGTGGGGTTATTAGAGATGATAAAGGCAATTTGATTAGGGGTTTTTCTGAGCATTTAGGTATGGGATCGAATAATTATGCTGAGGGGATGGGTCTCCTTGTTGGTTTACGACTTGTGCATAATCTGGGCCTTACCCATGTTGATATTGAATTAGATTCTCTAATTGTTGTTCAGTGGGTTCAGAAATCGTATTGTAATCTTTGGTACTTTGAAGACTTCTGGGAGGAAATTCTTGGCTTTCTTGAAGATATGAATTACTCTATTTCCCATGTGTTTAGACAAGGTAATGCTCCAGCTGATTTTTTGGCAAAGATGGGTGCTGATGGTACTAGTGCGACATGGGATAATTTTAATCATCTTCCTCATTTATTGAAAGGGATGTTGAAGATAGACAAGTTGGGCCCCCAGTATATAAGATCTGGCTAATCTTCAGTTTCCTATATTGAGGTAACATTTGGTTTATTTGCTTTATAATCTTATATTGTTTTGCTTGTGCCTTGGTTTTGCAGGTTTTTCTTGGTTTTCTTGATTCGGTTTTCCTTCCTGAATTTCTCTGTTTTTGTTGTGATCGTAATTTTGGATATTTTGGTTGGTTTCATAGTATTTGTTTTTTATGCCTAGGTTTTGGGGCTTTTCTTTATTGTATCCTCCAGACATCTTGTTGTAACCACGGTTTTCTTCTGCCACAAGTGAGGGTAATCAATAAAATTTCGGGTACTATTCTCTTTTAAAAAAAATATATATATATATATATATAGCGAAGCCCGCCCCGGTCAAGCATGCATTATCTGCTAATTACAACATATTGTCGTGTCACATTATATCATTAATATTCCTCTTTAATTATTATAATAACAATGTTTAATAATCTTCGTATAAATTATTGATAAAAAACACGCATACTTTATTCTTATCTAGCTTACTTCTATATATCTAACTCTAGTGATGTGGTATAAGAACTAATTGAAGTAGGACAATACCGATGAGAAGGAAAAAAAAAAAGTTGAAATACTTTCTCTTTTGCCGCAAATAGGGGTGTAAAAAAAATTAGTGAACCGGTAAACTAGACCGGAGCTGACCGAACCGGTGGGTTGGGTCCGGTACCGAGTTTGGTTTGATCCGGTGTCGATTTTATTTTCCTTAAAACCGGTCAAAATCAATCCTGTTCTGATTTTTCTTTTTTAAAAACCGGACCGGACCAGTTTATATATATTATAATTCTTTATATTGTATATAATTTTTATATCTAATAGATAATTATATATAAAATAGTTTTGTATTATATGATAAATTACTAATTAATATAATATTAAATTTAAAATCTTATATCACTATATATTATAAAATACTATAATATATCAGTATAGTCTATAATACAATTATAATATATATTATAATATACTACAATATATTATCACTATAGTATTATATATTATAGTATACTATTATATAATATATACTATAATATATAATATAATATTTTAAAACCGGACTGAACTGGTAAAACTGAAAGTATTGGTTTAGGGAAGTAACGGGTGCGGAATCAATTTTTAAAAATGCAAAACCAATACATACTGGTTTGGTCTCAAATTTTATTTAAAATTAAACTAAACCGGACCGGTTACACCCTTAGCTACAAAGATTTAATAAATAATAATAATAAAAATAAAAAATAATTTAACTTTTTTAAATTTAAAATAAAAATAATAATAATAAATAATATTATAATAATATTTTATTTCATTTTTAACCAAACATCAACTACTATCACCAAATGTGGCCAAGAGAATGAAACTTTTTTGATGGTGATGGTCGATAAGGCCGAGACTCGAAAGACGACGGATATTCTATTCCACGCGGATCAGCGAATGTCCAAGGACAAGCCATTCCTTTACCAATCATTCATGTATGTCGCCCAAAGATGGGTGTTCTTCCGACTTCAAAATAGGGCATTAATTGGTGGTTGTAAAAGAAGCGGGATGTGATGAATGGCTACACAATTTTCAATTCATACATGCTGCTCCACTCCATTTTCTTCCCAGTTTTTTTCCTTTCTGCTACATGGGTTTTTTGTTTTTGTATTTTCTATCTTCCATTTTTAAGCTTTTTAATTGAAATGCTGTATTCAACTTAACTAATTTTTTTATTACATTATTTCCAATATTTACGTGCTAAGGTGATGTGGTACCCCTGATGCACTTATCCCCTTTTCATTAAAACTTCAATGTGATGGAACAAGATAATGATGAAATGGTATGACTTAGGTTGGGTTCACAAATGAGGGGAAAGTACTTGGACTGGATCTTGAAGCACTTCTTCTAGGTACAGTCGCCGAATGCAAACGGCAAGTAAACGCCACGTCAGCTGATATAAAAAAAAAAAATTGTCGAAAACAAAACAAAAACAGAACAAAATTCTTTTTGGATTCCCGCTTTGGTGGTCGACCAAAATCTTGTCTTCGGACGGTGTTTTTCCTTCTTCAGATTGTAAGCTTGCGTGGTCTTCGGCATGGGTTATCTTCGTCGTGTGGGTGATCTCCGTCGTGGGTGATCTTCGGCAGGTGGGTCTTTGCCGCATGGCTTCCTCATCTTCTTGGGTTTACGACTTACAAACTCAAGCTGTTTGATTGCAAGAGTGAGGGAGCTCTAACAATCTTCGACGTGGAATTAGCAAGATGCCCACACTAGATCTTCGACTCTCTCTCGAAAGCTCTAGGATTTCGTGGTCTTCAAATCTTCAAGTGGGGCTATGAGCTGAATTGGTCCAGCACAGTGGATATCAAGTGGAATGGGTACAATGGTAAAACACTTTTTTTTTAATTAATTGCTACCTCTTCTGAGCTCTCATCATACAATTTTAATTAATTGCTACCTCTAACTTATGGATGCAGTCATTTTTAGTCTATGATTTTTCGTTCTTGTTACCATTCTCACAATTTTCATATTGGAGCTGTGCTTTGATCTGTTGGTAGTGTAATGAATAACTTTTGTGGAAGTTTAAAGAGCAGTATAAAAAACTATAGTGTTGGAGAAGAAAAAATATTGAATCTACAGTTAAAACTATATTGAAAAAACTATAGTTTTCAGCAAGTTTAATTCAAAATCCTACCACATTCCAAATTAAACAACTAAGACCTTTCATCTTCCCTCTTTCAACACCTTTTATTATGCAAATGATTTGATCAGTTAAAACTAACCATTCACAGATTTTTTTCCCTACATGAGGTGTCTCAAGCCCATTAACTTCAACATGAATGAAAGAACTCATATAGATCGTAATAATTCGATCCAACATAACTTATTTGGCGTGAATGTTGGTAGAGTCCCGTCCCTGCCATTGCAAAGCTAACACTGAAAAGGTTATAATTCTTCTGCAAATTGAAATCAAATCTAATTGAAAATTAGAATTATGCACAAGCTTCCACCCATAAAAATTTCATTGAGCAATATCAAGAAGTGAGCAAAAAATGAATATGAACACATTATTATTTTTTATGAATAAGAATATTCTTCATTAACTACAGAGAAATTAGAACAACATAAAGTGTTTTTGCCTCTTTTGTTTATACTGACTGTTTCATTTCCCCTTCAAAATGTGTGATTCTTTGTGCAATCAAGTACATGTGCATGCTGTCATCCTTTTTTTTTTTTTTTTTTTTTTTTTNGCTTTTGGGAGATGAGAAAACTAGAAATAAGTCAGCAATAAGAGATAAAGCCTAGTAATTTGTGAAGAAATTGAAAAGACACTTGTGGAAAGCTACTCATTTCCTGATAAATGAAGTTGTGGAAAGTTCCTTAATTGAAGCTTGTATCTATTTTAGTTATTTTTAGATTAGTGTTTTAGGGAAAATTGAGGACTGTTGCGTTATGTTTTTAAGATATGTGATTTTCATTCTTTGTTTAATTGAGGTGCTAATCCAAAGCAGAATTTTCAGCACCTAATGGCATCCTATTTTTACAAAATATTCACTGTCAAATACAAATTTACAATATTGTGGAATTGGGGCTTAAAACTTGACACAAGCAGGAAAATAAGAGTTGCTTTAAGGCACATAAAATGTTTTAACGAAGAGAGAGAAAAAAAAAGTGGTATGATTAATTAAAACTATTTTGTTTGGACCCATTTTTCTTGGACCAGAGCATGTCAAAGGTTGTACCATATCACTTGAAAATATTTGCTTGGACCATAGCATGTCAAAAGTTGTAGTTTTGATACCTCATTGCAAACCTCCCATTGTTGTCTGGTATGATTAATTAAAAATGTATGCTGAAGACCATTCCACTTGTTTGTTCACTTAGTATTCTTCCCAAAGACTTACCTTGGATATTGAACAACGTGTACAAGGCATTGGAAAAGAGGACGAACACCCATCTCCGCCAACACCATCTAGCTCAAACACCCCAACCTCAGTATGTTACTTCATATTTCAAAAACTTATTTCAATGGGTCTGCTCAATGTTTATCATCCTAATTCTCATTATTATTTTTTATATTAGGATATCCCTCAAACGGGTCTAGCAAACTTTCCAAATCACATGCACGGTTATTATGAACCAGTGTCTACATGGTCACCAGCTTTTCTGCCATATCTAGATGGCAACCAAGATCCCAGTAATATTCAGGTGGTTTTCAACGTCATTCTTGTCTGTTATGTAAGTTCGGGGTTTTTGAGAGTTTAGTTGCTCTATTTTTTTTTAAGCATAATGTTGGTTACCCATTTCAATATGGGATGGGACCTCTGACTCCTCACATCGCTACAAGCTCCGCAACGAGCGTGAGGGGTTGTTCAGAGGATAGACCCGATTGTAGGGAAATTGTAGTGTTCATTTAAAGAAAAACAAAAGAACCTTATAGAGACAAGAATAAAAGAAAAGTATCTATAATTAAGGAAATTAGGTTATAGTTTAAGGAATTTAAAATAATAGGAAAAAATAAAGAGCAAAATAAGTAGTAGTTTTACAGATGTATTGATAAAATTATTGTAAATAAAATAAGAAAAAGAAAGAAATGAAGAAGGAGGAGATAAAGCACATGGTACTTTATACTTATTTATTTAATGAGGAAATGGTAAGGTATTTTTATCCCTTACAGCCTCTTATTTACAACAAGACAAGGATAGGAAGAAAAACATGGCCACCGATGACCAAAGAAAAACGTGTGTTTGTTAGTTCCGACTTCCGCCCCAAGCTCAGAGTTTGATGCGCTACTCCCGTTTCATATGCAATTATAATTATATAATCTATATTATGATTAATCTTTACAATGTAATTAGTTTTATGCATAATGCAAAGCCCCTGTGCTAAAATCTGCTCAGTCGGCAATTGAAAGGGACAGCCCAAGTGACTTCTGACTTCGAATTTTCCATAGTTAAACTATTTTATTGGGAATTTGAAGGATTTTTGTTTTCTTGGTGACCTATAAGAAATGGTTAAGGTTATCAAAATCATGTGTTGCAACTTGGATTATATAATTAAAGGGGACAGCAGAGGCACACTTTGATATCAGATAGAAAACAAGTCAGATTTGGAATAATGTATACTCTTATGACATGAGTTTCAAAGCTTCTTAACTTTTGTTGGAAGTCAGATTTTTATGTGGACGAGCAGCTCTCAAGTCATAAAACTGGTAGTCTTGAAACTTTCAGAGGGTTTTAATCTTTATTGTGTGACTTTTCATCATTACCAAAAGCGTGACGCTTTTTTTGGACCCCCGATGTCAATAAAAAAAATTATTACCAAAAGCTTAAACGTGGTAAAACTGCGTACTTGCAATGGAGAATTTTTCAAAGAGAATTTCAGGCTGTCGAAAAGGTGACAAATAATGATTTAACGTATTTGAAATGATTTCATATATTAGTCACTTAAATGAACAACCACTTAAAATGTACGATATCAGTATTATGACTAGGAATGATACAATCTAGAAACCATAGACTTGGTATTTATTGTAAGAATCCACAACGCGTTTTTTCATTAATTTCAACAAAAGCCAAAGACTTGGTATTAAATAACAGCGGAAAGTTTCTGCAGACACACACATCAAACATGTCCCCATTCTCAAATTTAAATAAGAGTTGTTGATGAATTGTTCTTGGCGTCAAAGCCTTTATTAATATTGTTGCTTATAATTTCAAGGCACGAGTAGTACACAGTTCCCATGGAGGTTAATGGGATCCCATTATCCTCATATTTCAATTAAAGAAAGCAAAAGATTGGAAAATTCCAAACTTGTATTAATTATTGGTTGAAAACTTCAGATAGTGTTAAAAAATCATCTACTCATTAGTCTGGATGGATGGCTATATAAATGGAGAGCCTCTCCCCAGTACTCATTCAACAGAGAGAACCAAATCTTCTCTGCATTAAAGTCACAGAATTGTGGGAGTTTAGTTTTGCACAAAAATGGCCAATCTGTGGCCAAATCTAATCTGTGCATTGGCACTAGTCTTATTAGCCTTCAATGTAGCAGCTGATGATCACAAGCCTTACGTTTATGCATCCCCACCTCCACCACATTACATGTACAAATCCCCTCCACCACCACATTACCACCACAAATCACCACCTCCATACCACAAGAAGTCTCCTCCACCACCGCATTACCGTTATAAGTCCCCACCACCACCATCTCCGTCACCACCTCCTCCTCCTTACATCTACAAATCCCCACCTCCTCCATCTCCATCACCACCCCCTCCCTATGTCTACAAATCCCCACCTCCCCCATCTCCATCACCTCCGCCACCCTACATCTATAAATCTCCACCACCTCCCTCACCGTCTCCTCCACCTCCTTACATTTACAAATCACCACCACCTCCTCCTCCCTACATCTATAAATCTCCACCACCACCTTCTCCTTCACCTCCTCCTCCATATGTCTACAAGTCACCACCTCCTCCGTCTCCATCGCCACCACCTCTATATGTCTACAAGTCTCCACCTCCTCCATCTCCATCACCCCCTCCTCCATATATTTACAAATCACCACCACCGCCATCTCCATCACCACCTCCACCCTATGTATATAAGTCTCCACCACCACCCTCACCATCTCCTCCACCTCCTTATATTTATAAGTCACCTCCTCCACCCTCTCCCTCACCTCCTCCTCCATATATCTACAAGTCACCAACTCCTCCATCTCCATCGCCTCCTCCATATGTCTACAAGTCACCCCCTCCTCCATCTCCATCACCTCCTCCTCCATATATTTACAAATCACCACCACCCCCATCTCTGTCGCCACGTCCACCCTATGTCTACAAGTCACCTCCTCCTCCATCCCCTTCACCCCCTCCACCTTATGTTTATAAATCTCCACCACCACCATCCCTACCACCGCCATCCCCATACTACTATAAATCACCACCACCTCCGAAATACTAAAATGAATCATTATGTAGTACTAATAATCACGTAAGTATTTTTATATGTGCATTCTCGAATCTGCTTAACATTTCCTTTCTTCGTTTACTTTTATTTCTTGTACTTAATTTCCCCATCGATCGTAACCTCCTCATGAATTCTACTACTCTGTTTTTGCAGCTTATTAATTAGGTGATAAAAGGAATAATTGCTGCTGATCATGAAGTAATCAGATACTGATCTCGTGAAGGTTGGTTTATTAGCATCGTCCACTAAGGGGAATTAAGGCAGTCCGACGTTCTAGACATGAAGCAGTGGACGCGCGACAATAAGCTTCTTTTTTTTTTTTTTTTAATCTGCAGCCACTTGATATATTAATTATGTGTATTTGTGATTTATTTAGTTAATGGATCAAATAAAGTATGCTTATTAGTTTTGTTTAATGGGATCGATCATGTTCGTCCAATATTCCTTTCCGGTAATGGCATTGACTCCATCATGTATAGCTCTCTCTCTCTCTCTCTCTCTCTCATAAAATTGATAATTTTACTATATATTTCTACGTGACATTCATGAACAAAATAAAAAAATAGTAATTTTTTGAAGACTAGCAAACCAAAAAACAATTCAAAAGACATACACATTATACGCGTTTGGTCACATCATCAGTACTGATGAGTACTGATGTACAATATATATATATATATATTGCTAGTTAATTATAGATAAATTTATTTTCCATGCAACAAGCTAAAATTAATTAAGAATATTGTATCAGATCAGTGAGCATTTGCATGTCATACACTGGAAATCCAATTGTGCTTGTAATAATGAAGGCCCCCATCTTGAATTTATGTTGATCAAAAGGCAATTGCAAAGGACATGATTAATGTTCTTAGGATTTTTTCCCCTTTCCTCTTTTCCTCCACATAAGTTAAGATATATTATAAACATAACGATCTACCTCTTTCCTCAATTTAACCTTTTAGGATAATTAATAGTTTCACAATATGGTATATTAAAGTAGAGGTCTCGAACTAAAATCTTGATTCTACACTTCACCCAATTTAATTAATATTCTATTTATTAAGCTCGCCTATTAAGGACGAGTACTAAGATCGATATATTTTAAGAGAACCGATATATATATTTACGTAGAGATCCTACATAAACAAACTTACAAATTAATTATATTGTTTGATGTGATATATTATATTTACTTCATAATAAAATGTGATTTACAATCTAATGTACCACGTCAAAACATGTTAGTTTGTGAATTTTATTTTATAAAATCTCTGTGTAGACCAAGCCTGCATTGCTTTTATAAGACAAGATTGTAAAAAATAAAAATCTATGTATCTTTGTCTATGAGTTTAAACTTTTAAGACAAGTAGCGATTGCATAATATATTATATTAATTATTTTCTTTGACACCTATGATAACAAACTGTACGTAGTACTAATTTGATCTGTATCAAACAATAATACTGAACATGGATTAATTCATTCATTCATGCCCACTCGGAACTAAACATGCTTGCAAATTAAAAGGTGGAAAATAGAAGTCAATTAAATTACAAATAATATTATCATTGAAGATCAATATCGTGTCTCTGAAATTTCTTGCCTGAATACGTGCATGATCTCCAAAAGCTTCTACATGATATATATACTATGTTGCCGGCAATGAATCGATCTGCCTTTCCTAAACAAGAAATTAAGAGTCAGATCATCGGATTGACCTTTTATTGGGCCGTTTGATTATATTATTTGAGTTTCATGAAAACATTGTCGGCAGCTTTGTTTATACAACTTAATATAATTAAATATAGAGAACGTACGGATCAGACATTGTTAGAAAATGAATGCAGGCACAGATTATTTAGTAGTTGACAAATTAATGTTCATGTCAAGATTTGGACAAATTGATGATCATCAAGCAGTCAAAGTTTCTGATCTCTTAATTAAACGTTGTTGGAATTTGTAAGTGTGAGCTATATATTTCTTGGTGGACTTCAGTAAATCTTGAAATGGTACTCATAGGTAGGTTTATTAACTTAATTAATATTTTATACTCGTAACAATAATTTCAGCTTCCTTCTAGATAATTTGATATTTTTGTGAAATCACCGCAGGTTCTTATCCCAAAAGCTTAAACTAATGGGAAGATATAGATTTTATTATTTATTTTATATCTTAATACATTGATCATTTGATTATCTGGTTGGGAACAACCATAGCTTCGTAGAGAGAGAAGCTCTACATTCTTTCTAGAAATCCAAACTGAAAACCACCTTAGAGGGGGTGTGGGAGCTTCGGCTCCTCCCTCCGTCCCTCCTCCCAGATGCAGTTTTATCCAAGTGTTTAATTTTTCAGTCGGTGTTTTGGTTTTGTTTTTGTTTTTTCTGATCAAAGCAGGGAGAAGCGGCGTTTGATGTTTTTCGGTGGCCAGTGACTACCACGCGCCCCACCGCGGGGTTCCTAAGCCGCCAATCTTTCAGACTGCTAAAGGTTTTGCTAAAAGGAGTGACGCGTGATCCACACGCCTGGGTCAAAGTGTACATGTGGCCTCCACTCTCCACCACTTAGAGGGCTTAACTACCGCTACATGCGGTGTTTCTTGGGTCAGCGATCTCAGTAACTTTAGGATCGACGGTCCGGCACACTCCTAGGGTGGCGTGTGTCCTTCACGCGCCATTACAGCCTCATTGCTCAGTGTTTTTTCAGTTTTTAGTGTATTTCAAATTTCTGTTTTGTTGTATTTCTGCTTTTTAGTTTTTCCTATGTTTTTCTGTTCTGTCGCTTATGTTAGGTAAAAATAAAAATAAATAAGCCATTGGACTTGTTGTCCATAGCAGGAGAACCCTCTCCTCCTTTGGAGTTTGGAAGATGGTTTTCCCGCCCCTTCTTTGGAGGATGGATGGGGGTGATTTTCCCTCTCCTCCTTTGGATCAGGATGGAGGGTTGGTTATCTTGTTTTTACAAAGTGTTATATTCTCAGACAAACCGGGATTGAAATCTCTATTCTTACAGAATCTCATATCTCAAAAGGTTTTGTCATTAGAGAGCTTATAGAAGTTAAGACAATGCCCTTCACAAAGATGAGTAGTTAATTGGCTTGTAATCTAGATTTTTTCTTATATTTATTAATAACAGCTGTAACTTCAGTTTCATTGAATAAAATAAAGTCCATTTTCCATTAAAAGAAAAATTACATTGATCATCATATAATTTTATCTCTCCTTTACTCAAAATGAGATATTACAATCTCTCTCTTTTAATTAAATCCCTGATTAATGTCCTCGTCGAGCCATTCTATCGGAAATGAATTGAAGCATGCAGATCATATATTTCTCTCCTATACTCAATTTGAGGTGTTACAATCTCTCTTTACAGGTAATTAAGATACATTAATGTATATGTGGGTACGTACGTACCACATGATCAGAGGCATGTAATGATAGGTACTAGGTCTTATATATATATATATATTTATATGATCTCAATGATCGATCGAGATAATTATAAGTTTTATAGATTAATTTAAGTACAAAATATTAATATTAATTAACCCCTTACTTTTCAGACATTGCATGCATTAATTCATGATCACGTGCTAGCTGATAAATAAAGATAATTAATTATGTGCATAAAACGTGTGTAATATTATTGATAGGGGTGTAATCGGTCCGGTCCGGTCTGGTTCTATACAAAATTTAAGACTGAATTGGTATGTACCAGTTTTTCATTTTTCAAAAGTGATTACGTCCCGGATATCTTCCTAAACCGGTACCTCTGGTTTTACTGATATCTGGTCCGGTCCGATTTTTCGATTTTTTTAAAATGTAAAAAACATATAATAAAATGTTATTTATTATGATAAAATGTTATTAATAATTTAATATATATTTTTTATGTTTAAAGCATATGATCAATTAAATTTTCATCTTTAAGATTAAACTTTTATTTTATAAATTATAATAACATTATCTTATATATAATTATATTAATAACATATGATCAATATAATTATAACAGATAATCAAACAAATTGCAAATGTTCATATTTAAGATTAATATTTTATGTTATAATTTATAAATTATAATATGAAATTATTTCATCTATCATATATAATTATATATTATATATAAAACTTATATATATAAAAAATATTTTGTGTAATATATAAAATTAATTTATATATATATTTTCCAACCGGTCTGGTCCGGTCTCGAAAACTATGGAACAGAGACCGGACCGGGTCTGGCCGGTTCTCATAATATAGGAACCGGTCCTGGACCGAACCAGTTCAAAATCGGACCAATTGGTCTGGTTCGGTCTAGTCCGGTCCGGTTTGATTTTTCGATTTCTGGGTTTAAACTTACACCCCTAATTATTGATATATATATTAATATATTATGTTAATTTTCACACTTCAAGTAATCTTATGAGCGTGGACATGCTCTGAATGCATGTCAATGCCTTGATAAGTTCTTTACAAAATATGAAAAGAGCAAAAATAGCACGAGGTGGACATGCTCTAAATGCATAGATGAGGGCACACTCAATGTATGCGAGTGAATCAAATGGACGAAGCCCTCAATCACCACCTATTATGTGGACACTAAGGGATGAGGCAAATGAATTAGATGATGATTCAACCATACCCCCATCTGTGGTACCATCTACTGAGTTTTCAAACATGGGAGCAAACACAAGTAGAAGGCCTATCCAGTCTATAGGTAATTATAATATTCTGGCCAAGTAAAATTTAACTTTCACCTTCTTTAAGAGTTAGTTTTTTATGACAACCTCTGTTTAATGGGAAGTCTATTGCTACTCAGGTATCTATCATGAAGTTAATGCTCTAAATGTTAGAATAGAGAGGGGGCAAGACTCAAATAGACAGCATGTCCAAAACAGTAGTATTGTTCTTTATTTACTTACTATTACTCATTGATGCAAATAAGTCATGTAAAACATTAATTTTTTATGGGGGAAATTCGTTCTGAAGTTAAAAGTATGATAATTGCAACTCCACAAACCAAAAACGTGGGCGTGAACTGGCACAATCCACTTTATTTATGAAGCTTCGAAAGCATGGTCTCATTCATTTGAAAATTAATGAAGGTGAAACGACACCTTTTTGTTGATAATACAACGATAGTTACTACAAGAATCACGTGGGTTGTGAAGCATCATGCAAATATGACTCACAACTCATGGAATGCTGTAGATGATTTGGAGAAAGAGGAACTCATCAACCGTATCTGGGTAGGGGATACGTAATTTAGAACAAGTTTCTTCGTGATGTCTAAGACTACTTTTACCAGCATTGACAAGTGTCTATATATATTGCAGGTTGACTTTATCCTTGATTAGACACTAAGGAATCACCGTGACATTGTTACAAAACATCTTGCAAAGAAGTACAATGATTTTCACTACCAACTTCATAAAATATAATTGAGATTTGGAACGCATGAGGATGCACTTGCCAGAAACACCTTGTTGGTTGTGCAATTGGTGTGGATGACGTTATGTGAGAGATGGAAAAGCAAGGCATTTAAGGTAATTGGTGTATGGTATTTCTATGGTGAACTATGTCTCAGAATTTGAAATACATAGGTTCAAACTGAAGTATTCATTTTCTATATAATTGCATTGTTGGGTTTGAATGTAATATTAATGTTATTAAAAAAGTCCAATCAAAACAAGGTTAATCGGGAGAAACAACGGGTCAATCACACAATAGGGAGCAAGTCGTTTCTACGGCTATTAGAGGAGATGATAAGCTTTTTGTGTTTATCTTTCAATAGACAACATATATTAAACATAAAACTTAGTATCTAAATGTTTGTAATAATTAACATTGGGTATGAAGCGTACTGGTGGTTTAAACTTGGTTAGCTTCTACAAAGAAGTTAGATGATCAAAGAAGAAAGCAGGCTTTGTCACACCCACTACAGAACAAAATTATGTGGGTACACTCTAACTTATCTTCATTGGACATGGGGGAGGCCCTTTATCTAGATAAGACTATATATATTGTTTGTATGCCACATTTAACTGTATTTCTTGTTTTAGAATGAAATGATTGAAAAGTTGGATGAGCTTGAGCCTGAAGAGCGCACAGACGAGGTGGTGAAAACCATATTTAGAGAGGTGTTGGGACACAAATTAGGCTATGCCAGACGGTTGAGTGGTTTTGTTATACCTGAGTTAACACCATCTAAAATGTCAGCACAAGTTGAACATCTAATGCACGAAAATGATAGGTACAAAAATCTGGTAACCTAGTACAAGGGCGAGTTGGATGAGCTGAAAAGGAATGTACTCCAACTAATGGTTTGGCAACAAGAGTGTGACCAGAGGATGCATATGACATATGAAACAACATCTCAAAGGGAGTCTCCAGACTCTCTGAGGGATGTTTAGGTGGTTGAGCTTGAGACTGGTTTTTTGTTATAAGGCCTAATTGGTTTTTGTTATAAGGCCTAGCAGGTAATCACTTGCTAACAGTCGCATCTTTTGAATGAATATTGGTGCTTTTGGGGATGCCTCTTCTTCCATAGTTTTGACTATTATAAGGCTGGCTGTTTTCTGAAGATTGGTTCATGGGTTCAGTCAAAAGGATAATCATCAAGATTGACCTTTGTAAGTATGGCAACCTATTTGGTTAATTGATCATATCTTAATTAATACTATCATTGATGTGGCTGGATATGTTTCATGGGTGTAGAAGCACAAGACTTGTTCATTGCAAGCATTCCTCCACTCCACTCCACTCCACTCCACTCATCGGTAACTAACATAAATGTATATGTAAATTCACAATGCAAGAGATTGGCGTTGAGTTGCACAGCCTAAGTTGAATGTTAAAATTCTCATTTTTGGAAGATGACAAGGTAGTGTACTGCTACTTCCCTTGGAAATTGTTTCTATGCCGGCTATTCATTTTAAAGTATAA
>QEOT01006621.1:0-10021 GCA_003123785.1 Pterocarya stenoptera
AAGATTACACAAATTATATATATTCGATAAAAAATAAGTAAACAAAAATTTGTTGACTCATTATTTATTCGGTTTCAACTCCTAATTATGATCTAAATATGGCTAGGATAATTTATAATTAAAAACTATAATCTTGTTTTGAATGTGTTGGGCCAGAAAATAATCCAAACCCCAAATGAAGGGCCAGATATATACTTGAACGACGTTTCTCAGAGAAACTGTCAGAAAAGTCATCGAAAACGGCAACACCCTCTTTCTTCTGTTACTCCTCACACACTCTCAGAGAGACAAAAAGGGAAAAGAAATCTTTCAAAAAAAGAATAGGGAAAAAAACTTAAAAACAGGAAAAGAAAAGAAAAAAAAAATGTTGATTTGGATATACGAGATCGAAAATATCTAAGTAAAATGCACGAGCTCCGATTTCAATTCTTCGCTCCGAGACACTTGCAGGTGAGTTTACAACAAAACTACAGAAACAAAGTTAATTCACAACATTAGGAATGGTTGGTTCTGTGGAAAATTGTGTCTGTAGGTCAGGGAAAATTTTCATGAATTTCTGTAAATATGACCTGACTTTCCAGAGTTTGATGCATTTTTCTTTGGAAGGTTCGTGGTTGATTCCTTTCTCCTGTGTAATTTTTGTGGCCCCGAAAGATTGCGGCGGTTTAGGTCTAGATCTGATCGATCTTTCTTTCCCCCTTCTTGAGTTTGTGAGTCTTGTGAATTTAGATTTTATGCGAAAATGTTCTTGTTAGATTATACTATTATCTTAGTGCAAATCCGATAGGAATTGACAAAGCTCGTGTTTGGTAGTTTGGTTATATAAATTTTAAGAACAAGCGGATTATTCGTACTTGTAATTATGGGTATTTTAAGTATTACTCTTAATTTACTTTGTTAAGCTTCATCTACTTATCAGTGTCTAAACAAAGTGGATTATCCTTCACGTACTCATAATTATGAGCGTTTTAAGTATTTCTCTTAATTTAATTTGTTAAGCTTGATGTACATATCAGTATCTAAACATATCACTTGCCTGTCTAACTTTTTTTTTTAATTCATGTGCCTCATTCTCAGGGTTGTGCTTTGCTGTTGGGTATAGTGTTGAGCTGGTGCAGCATTTTGTAACCATTGTCTTTTTATTCTTTACTCTACACAGGTGAGTTGGTTTATGAGCTCTGCATAACATTTAAAGTTATGTGACGCGTTTTCAGGATTTGTTTGTTGTCTGTACAAGCTTTTTCCCATTATGAATTTCTTACTTGGTTTGTCTTCTTTTTTCATCATCGGGATTTGGCTGCCCGATCATTGATGCATAACCTTCACCATGAAATGTATAAGGAGGAAAGGAAATATGGTTTCTCATCAGTTCTTGTATTTTTCTCTCTCATCTATCGTATTTTATGGTGATCAACACATAGTTTTGCTGCACAAGAAACAAAAATCCTGTTAATGCTGCTTTTTTTTCCCATAGTCCTATGCCGCTTCTCTGGTAATGTAGATAAATGGTTGGTGGCTATTCTTCCATCTAAAAGCTAATCTGTTTAGATGATTATGTGATTGTTGGATCCATATAAGACAATTGTAAACACCTAATTTGGTTTTAATCACTTAACCCTCAATTGGCAATAGTGTGAGTTGCTTTATATTTCTTAATTTTGGCTAATAATATCACTTTTCTGGAAAAAAAGAAAATAGCATAATTGGTTTGAAGTTTCAAATGAGACAAAATTACTGAGGACTATATCAGTTTGGAGATTTATAAATGTCTGAAATGAACATGAGGAGAAGTGTCTCCCATATTTTATCTGTTTATTATCTGTTTCTGAATTTTGTACATTGGCTATGCCTATTATTGTCATCAATAAAATCCTTCATTACTTATCAAGACAAAAAAATCTGTTTCTGGATTAAGACCGTGCAACACTGCAACTGATTGTTTTGGGAATATAGGTGCTTGGATGGTATGGGAAGCAGAACTATAAAATATTGCGAGGGTAGCACATATTAGTGACTTTAACATTCACCAGGCACATTTATGGCGTCTGCCAGCCTAGGAAATGGTGGAGTGGGCAGTTCCAGGTCTGTTAATGGGTTCAAGGGTTCGTCTAGTTCAGTTGATTGGCTGGGGAGAGAGATGCTTGAGATGAGACTGAGGGACAAGTTTGACCATGATGAGGACAGAGTAAGCTTCTATAAATTTTATTTTATGTATTTATTTATTTTTATCTATTTCTTGGTGCTAAAATCCTTGCTCTTCCCCATTAATCATTGCAAGTAGCCAATAGTTGCTTCAATTCCCTTCAAGAATCTGCCGCAATTACTCATAAAAAAACAATTTGCTGCAATTAACATCATGCGGGAAAAATGGTAAATAAATCATTGGATATTTGCAAGGGCACTTTTGTGTGGTTGGAGAGTGTTTGATTTTCTTTTCTTTGAATTATGAAAATGTTTTGAGACACTTGTATTTGTTTTTATGTACCTGTTTCTACTTCTTACTGTGTAATGTGTTGCAGGATAGTGAACCAGATGTAATTGATGGTGCTGGTGCTGAAACAGGAAATGTAATACNTGTATTTGTTTTTATGTACCTGTTTCTACTTCTTACTGTGTAATGTGTTGCAGGATAGTGAACCAGATGTAATTGATGGTGCTGGTGCTGAAACAGGAAATGTAATTAGAACTACTATTGGTGGTCGAAATAGTCAAACTAGGCAGGTTGGAAATAAATCTAATTATAGATTTTGGAGGGTTTCGTGTGGTTGTGATCAAAGTCGGTGGGTATCTTACAATTTTCTCAATGTGTGTATTTGGTTTGACAGTCAGTCAGTTATATTGCAGAACATGTGGTTGGGACTGGTTCTTTTGGTGTTGTCTTCCAGGTAAGTTGTGCTATGGTTTATTGCTGTTAATCTATTTCCTGCCCATTTTGATGATATTCCACATTGTTTAAGTAATGTTGTTGTCTTTGAGCAGGCAAAGTGTAGAGAAACTGGAGAGATTGTTGCTATAAAGAAGGTTCTCCAAGACAAGCGCTATAAAAATAGGGAGTTACAGATAATGCAGATGTTGGATCATCCAAATATTGTTGCCCTTAAGCACTGCTTCTTTTCAACTACAGACAAAGAAGAGCTTTACTTGAATCTTGTTCTTGAATTTGTCCCTGAAACTGTTAATCGTATTGCAAGGAACTATAGCAGGATCAACCAGCGAATGCCCTTAATCTATGTTAAGCTTTATACCTACCAGGTACATATCAATTTTTCTTGATTCCATACTTCTTGCTGTTTTTGTATATTTCTTTGATCTCCAATACATTGATCTTGTTTTCAAATATATGTGGGATATAAAAACTGTGATTTATGTTATGAAAAAAACATGTTTTATTGAAAGAATAATCTTTTAGTGTGCTTAGGCATACATAATTGGTAGTTATTTTTTGATAGAACTTTGTTTTTATGGGCCAAAGCTGTTGATTTCAATGGCCTTGATTTTCATGATTTTCCTGTTTCCATTACTTCTTCCTAGATAGATGATACCACTTGTATACCATCTTGTGTACTTGGGCTATGTCTATTCTTATTAATACAAACATTTACTTATATAAAAAAAAAATGGTAGTTAAGTCTTTACAATGCTTATAGTAATGGTGCTGTCTAGTTGTAACACCCTTGATTGGGAGAATACTAGATAATAGTTTGGAAATGAGATCTCACTTTGTCTAGGAGGAAGGGTTATTGTCGTTTATAATGATTCCAAGTCCAAGGAGCTTCAATTGTAATGGTGACTGGTCCTTTTGAAGTATAAATTCATATGTGACTTGGGCTTTTCTTGGTTCATCAAATTAGCAGAGCAAAACTGTATGGAAAGAATTCTTGAATGTAAAAGCTAATCCTTAACTGTTCATTCTCTACTAAATTAGTTGCATAGTTTTCTTTTGTTTTTGAATTAAACTACTTAAACGGGATAATTGGAGGCTAACATTTTCATTATCATTGAACTATCAGTAGTACTTTATGGGCTAGAATTGCTAAATTAGTTGCAAACGCATTTCGTCTATGGCTATTCGTTGAATATTATTATTACTTTTTCCAATGACCAACCTTGGTTCCAAGTAGTGTTGCCTGTCCCCCTCCTCTCTCTCCCTCTCCCCCTCTCCAATTTTGTTTATTCTAATGGTCCTAGTGTTTCAAAACAAGTCATTACTTTCTCATTTTTTGTGATTTTCATACTCACAACATGCTGATGCAAATGGTATTTCTTCCCTCATAAATGGGGTGAGTTAGTTCATGGGTGCAAAAATCAGTGTGTGGATAACTTACCATTTAAAAAAAGCCATATATGCTTGATTGGTTTTTCAATTTTTTTTTTTTTGTTTTCACTAATATTTTTTAACTGATCTTGGTGTAGATCTGCAGGGCACTTGCCTATATACATAACAGTATCGGTATCTGCCACCGTGACATCAAGCCTCAAAACTTGCTAGTAAGATTAAAATTATGTTTATAGCGTGAGACTCATTTCTCATTTTGGGTACGACTGCATCGATTTACATAAATGTATGATAGCTATCGTGCTAATTCCATCTGAAGCCCATCATTCATTGACCAGTAGCATTTGCAACTCATTTGTTAGAGGTGTAATTTTGGTGTAGCATTTAGTATTCCTTTAGACATTACAGACAATCCTATATGAATGCTGAGAATAGTTGTAGAGACAATATTGCATGTGTGCAATTGGCATGTCTTGATCATATGCTATGTTAAATGGTTATAAGCTGAGGAGGTTCTATAGCTTCTATGTTGGGATACATATTTTTATATGTACAGTAGTGCATGTATGTAAGCATGTACACATTCTTGTTTGTCTACGGGGAATATAACATGTCTATAATTTCCAAAGATGAGGATGCCTTTTAATCTCAGACATGCTCATTCATCTTGTCCTCTTCCCTGAAGTCTCCTTTACATGGAATTGATGGCTTTATAATCCTGTTTTGCTGTTATGCTAAAATACTTGAATTGATCAATGGCTGTCAGTTTGCAACATATCTCAGTCCACAGTCTCCCACTGTTCCACTATCTTCCCAAAACCGTCGACACCTTTTCACTTAATGTAAATTATGGCTTAGTTCAGATACTGTTGGTGTCTTTTGGCTTCAGAAGTAGCTATTCAACTAGTCATCAAGAGTCTCCCTGCCCTTGAAACTCTGTTTTGGGATGAACATTTGAGGTTTTCTTTCAGAGCCTATGTTATAGTTATAGAATCATGTTCTCTCATCTGATGCTTGAAACTTAATCTCTAATAATAAATCATATTGTTTTTTTTTTTAATTCATTATAATTCTAGGGACTTGGATGACTCTGAAAAGTCTGAACCATCTTTTGGTTAACTTGGCTTCTAAGGAGTATGGCTGTTTGCTCTTTTCCCAACTATGAGTTTGGTTTATATTTTGATTATTTAGACTTAGTTTTATTTCATGATTCTTTTATATGAAATAGAATGAGTTGAATTTGTTGGTGTCTTTAAATATGTTTCATTTCAGGATATCTCTTCTCCTTCAATTTTTCACACTTGAAATTGGTCACTGTCCAGGTCAATCCTCATACGCATCAGCTGAAACTTTGTGATTTTGGGAGTGCAAAAGTGTTGGTTAGTTTTTCATTTCACTCTTGCTATTGATGGTTGCGTCTTTTTTATTTGCTTTGAGAGTAGCCCCTTTTGCATTTTATCAGGTGAAAGGAGAACCCAACGTTTCTTACATCTGTTCAAGATATTATCGTGCTCCTGAGCTCATCTTCGGTGCCACTGAGTACACAACTGCAATAGATATATGGTCTACTGGTTGTGTGATGGCTGAATTAATTCTTGGACAGGTTGATTGATCCTTGAGTTTATACAGATACTTGGCCATGTTTTACAGTTGCCTTGAATATTCTACTGTTAATATTTTGAATCCAACTTCTTTTTCAGCCTTTGTTTCCTGGTGAAAGTGGAGTTGATCAACTAGTTGAGATCATTAAGGTGAGCTTATTCAATACTTTCCACCTGTCCATGCGAAGTTTTACATAGAACAATTTGAAATTCATATTTTGGCTACAAGTAAAAAAAAAACAAAGTATGAAGTTTCCAAACTTGTCAAACAAGTATAGAAGGATTTGGTTTTGAGATATCACTTTAGACTTTGTATCTTGGTTGAATTTTGTCATTCTGGGAATGAATTAACTCTGCAAGTTTAAAGTTTTCTGTTGATATTTTTAGTTCAAACAAAAATTACAGATCAAGAGTTTTCACCTTTTTTTTTTTTTTTGGCAAATGGAAACAGGAAACAAGGAGTCCAGTGCTTTCCAAGTGAATTTATAGAATAGACACTTTAGTTGTTAAAGAAATGTTCCAAATTACTTGTGTTCCGAATCCTCCAATCCATTGTATATTGTTTATCTCTGTGAAAAAGCTTTGTTATCCCACCCGTGGGGCCCAAGTGGTAAGGGAGAACTTGTGCATGAGCCCCATGCCACAGGTTCAATTCCCCCTGGGATCAAACTATGATTTAAGTGGGAGGCCATGGCAGTGGGTTGCCGTGTTAGTCTCCCTGGGTGTTTAGGTTCCATGGGTGAGTCCTAAGAGTAAGGGCTCTGCCTTGGGGTGGTTCCCCGTCATAAATTAAAAAAAAATAATAATAATAAATAAATTAAAAAAAAAAAACTTTGCTGTTAAGTATTTCAAGAGCCAGGGAGGTTTTTGTGACTACAACCAATAATTGGTCACTGTCCAAGTCAATTCCCAGTAATGAAAAGATAACTATTTAATGTCTTTTTTGTTCTGGAAGTTGTAGGCTTCTCCTTTGTATACCTCCTGTGTACCTGGGCTTAGGCCTATTTCTTCAATAAAATTATTACTTATAAAAAAAAAAAAAAAAACTATTTAATGTATTTTAAACTTTTTCTCAAGGTTTTGGGAACTCCTACAAGGGAGGAGATAAAGTGCATGAATCCAAATTATACAGAATTTAAGTTCCCCCAGATAAAGCCTCATCCATGGCACAAGGTATGTTCTTTTCCCTTCCTTACTTGTACCATGCTTCCAACGTCATCAATTGTCTGTCTGTTGGTGCCTTTTTGAATGGACTGTCTAAGTTCTTTGGTTGTTGGAGGCTGCTTTATTGATTAAAGTTGCAAGACTAGACTTTATACTCTGGGCTGGACATTCTGGCAAGTTCAGGACGTTTTGTATGACCAAGATCCTGCCTATGTAATAAGTGTGTAGGAAACCCTTGCAGGAGGTATAGTTGTGCAGGGCTCTGGTTCCATTTTAACTCTCCTGAATTTCCACTGTGCATGGCTTGGAATAAGTACGAGTATTAATTTTAGATACTGTTTACTGTCTTTGCATTCTCATATAACCTACAGTACACACGTGATCTGCTCCTGCTCCATTTAACTGAAGAATGTGTCTTTCTTCTCCTTATTTTCTTGTCTTTATTGTAATTTGTTATCTTCTCATGCAAAACTTGTAAAATGTTTCATGTAGTCCCACTGTTTATATTTGTATATGCACCTATGTAAGCTTTATACTGTTTATTATTGTTATTAATGACGATGATAATAATAATAAGCTGCAATTAGCATTTATTGGCTACAAAGAAATTTGTTTGTGGGACTCTCACCATTCTCACCCAACAGGTCTTCCAAAAACGTTTGCCCCCAGAAGCAGTGGACCTTGTATGTAGGTTTTTTCAGTACTCTCCCAATTTGCGATGCACTGCTGTAAGCAAATTTCCCTTGTTTTATTTGCCCTTGGCCATAAAGTATTATTCAATGCTCACCCTTTTCTGTTGTGGTACTGCAGTTGGAAGCTTGCATTCACCCTTTCTTCGATGAACTGAGGGACCCAAACACACGCCTTCCTAATGGCCGCCCTCTTCCTCCTCTGTTTAATTTTAAATCCCAGGGTAGGTATCAAATTAAATAAGCATATCATACTATCATAGTGCTGCTCTGTTTTCTGTGAAGAAAATTAAATTGCCTTCTTTGGGTTCTTAATTCTCTGAAATTCACTGTTGCTTATAAAAAAGAATCTCTGAAATTATGTCTGAAATTCACTGTTGTAATTACTAATTGAAAAAATAATATTGAAGGAAAAAGGAAAAGATGGCTTGAGTGAGGCAACTCAAGAAGTGATCTGGGAAAAATAGAAATCACGTNCCTCCTCCCCCTCCCCCTCCCCCTCAGGCAATAGAACTGCACACTCGATGCAAGTAGTTGTGTAAAGAGTTGGATAGTTTTTTTCCCTGCTAATCGAACAGAGTAGGATAGTTTATATCAATTAGAAGCACATATGCTCTTCTTCCATGAGATCATTTGTTTATGAATGAAAGGGGTACCTTCAGTTTTATTTCATCAAAATGCCACTTATGAATTACATATGTTAGCGAGAGATTGAAAAAATTATAATGAATAAATGGAGCTACACAACTTATTCAGCAAAAAAAGAAGAAGAAGAAGAAGAAGAAGAGGAGGAGGAGGAAGATAAAAAAGCACTATTGTTCTAGTTTTCATACTTCATGGTATGCAATGATCTGCATAATTGGACAGAAGAAAAATTGGTGAGAAATTGTAGTCGGGAACAGAACATGCTTTTATTAAGTTTACAAAGTTCTTTAAAAAAGGATTACAAGAATAAAAACAATCTGTTCGTTGATGTTGTCGAACTCACTTGTGCATTCTTGAACCTGTTGTGAAATATGTTGTTGGGGTTTGGTTTTGCCTGACTTCTTCTCATGCCGCCCAATGGGGCTTCTTTTGTTCTTGTTGACAGAGCTCTCGGGAATACCACTTGATATCATCAATAAATTAGTTCCAGAACATGCTCGGAAGCAGAATTTGTTCATGGCTTTGCACCCCTAGCAACTGTTTCAAAATCTTTCGTACTTTTACTTGTGGTTGCTGTATGTATATCCACTCCATGTTGGGGGTGTTGTATTGGAATCTGTCAAAGTCGGTCACTCTTCTTATTAGTGTGTCCTGTGAGAAAGAGTGTTGCAAAGGAGTTGATAGGGACAAATATTAGGAAACCTGAGGGCTCTGAGTTTGGTTGCTGATGCCTGATGGTGGTGCTTTTGAGTTTTTTTTTTTCCAAGACCACTACAACTTGATGTATATTTATTTGTGACTGCGACCCCATAATTGCCGGGGATTTTAGCGAGATGGTATAGTATTAGCACGTTGTGTAAATCAACTTTAAACTCTGCTTCTTTCTCATGAGCTCGTTCGTTCTTCCCGTTGTCGGTGACCTCATGGGTTTAGTTTGTGAGCATATCATTTCATTTCCACGCAAAATCATAGTTATATGAAAATAGAGCTAAAGTATTGAAACCACCAAACAAACAAGAAAACTTATTGGTGATGTTGCAATTGTATCGTACTAAATGACAGTTTTGGGAATGAGCTTTGCTACTCAACACACCACACTTTAAATATATATATATATATATTGGTTTCATTCTTCTTAAACTTACTGAATTTTTTTACTCATCATTCATGTTGATGTCGTGTTTTGCGGTTTGGGCATTTTCACGCTCAGGTGATCAGAAGCCGTTCTTGCAAAGTTGGTAAATAGGGAGCTCGGTGTCCGTTGTACCTCCCATGCTTAAGTTAGTTTTTACTTCGGTAGAGGAAAAGAAATATCTTAATGAAAATATGTAGTTGAGAAGTGAATATATCTTAACTCTCTCTATTGATTATGGGTGATGTCTATTTATACTCAATGGTCTGGCCTTTATGGTAGTAGAGTGACGCTCGGTCACTTATATTGCCCATCAGTCATGCTATTGAATGTTCAGGTCTGATGGTGATAGCTCCTGACACAGGGTTTCTCCTAATACGCTTCAAGTTTTGGGCCATATTGAATACAGCATTTCTTCTTCTCTAAGCTTTATTCTTTTTTATTAATGCGGCGTGTCTTCCTCTCTAAGCTTTTATCCTCATTTAATGCGATGTGCATTCCTAATATATTCTCC
>QEOT01006621.1:11113-30051 GCA_003123785.1 Pterocarya stenoptera
AAAAAAAAAAGGGAGGAAAAAATCTAGCACACAGGCCATTCATAGAAAGTCCTCGATATCGCCCCCACCAAAAGGGGGCCGAAGAAAAAAGAAAAAAGAAAATGTAAACGAATCCAACGGCCATAATCGTCTCATCCGCAGGACAAAGCTAGATCATTCCGGAAGCCTCCACGTGTCACATCACCTAACTCTCACTCATAAACCCTCCTCTTCTTCTCCTCTTTATTATCTACTCTTCCGAACGAAGTTGGGAGGTTCAACTTCAACTTCAACCTCCACCACAGCCACACCGTTCCCTCTTCCTCCTTCCTCCGCTTTACCTTTCACAAACCCTACTTCTTTTCTTTTCTTTTTCTTTTTCTTTGTCCTTCTCTGTAAGTATTTCTCCATGGCTTCTTCCACTGCTCAAATCCATGGCCTCGGTACTACCGCTTCCTTCAGGAAGAAATCCCTTCAACCCAATTTCTCATCGTCTTCCAGAGGCTTCTTCTTCGGGCAGAGGCTAATCAATACCGCGTCGTTCCCCAGACTCAGAGCTTCCGCTAAGGTGCGCCCGTTGAGGGTGGTGAACGAGAAGGTGGTGGGGATCGATCTGGGGACGACCAACTCGGCGGTGGCGGCTATGGAGGGAGGTAAGCCAACAATAGTTACGAACGCGGAGGGCCAGCGTACCACACCCTCCGTGGTCGCCTACACCAAGAATGGGGACAGGCTGGTGGGTCAGATCGCCAAGCGCCAGGCCGTCGTGAACCCCGAGAACACCTTCTTCTCCGTCAAGCGGTTCATTGGGAGGAAGATGTCCGAGGTGGACGAGGAGAGCAAGCAGGTCTCCTACCGGGTCGTCAGGGACGAGAATGGCAATGTCAAGTTGGAGTGCCCCGCAATCGGAAAACAGTTCGCTGCCGAGGAAATATCCGCCCAGGTAAATATCTCTTGGTCATGGATTTTCCCTTGTTTCTTGTCTTACGCTGGTTGAATTTTTGGTTTGTGGAAACGGGGGAACTGGTGTTAAAATTTGGGTTTATTGGGCTTGGGTTTGTAGTTTCTGGCGATGGGTTTGGGGGCTTTTGTTGCTGTTTTTTTTTTTGGTTATTGATGGTTTATGGGCATGTTGAATTGTTTTAAGATGTATGGTGCTTGGTTTATCCTTATGACAATGGAGGACTTTGTGTTAGATGTGGACATTTAGGGCGTGATTTTGGCTTGGGATTGTGATGTTTTGGTGAAGGGATTTTTTTTTTTTTTTATAGTTAATAAGAGATTTTTTTGGTGAAGGGATTGCTTTGAAGTTTTGGTTTTTGGATATATTTGATTAGTCACAAGATGTTGAAGCAAGAAAATTTCGAATTCATTGTTCGCGTGTTTTTAGAATCTTTGAAACGGGGAACTTATGTTAAGTGAGAACTGGATTCAATTGACGTGGATGTGGCATGGCTTGCAAATTTATTTGAGCTTTGTCCAAGGTTTTTGATATTAGGCAGAATTTTATTGGTACTGGTATCTTTATGTCTGGTAGAACTTATTAGGGTATACGGTGATTATACTCATAAAAAAGGAGCTTGGGGTATATGGTTATTAACGTTTCTTTCATGCAGTGTGTGGTGATTGTTGCTATGAATTTGGACGTTTGTGTTTGGTTTTGGATATTTGTCTTGTTACTGATTACTCTATTGTTTAGGTTTTGAGGAAGCTTGTGGATGATGCTTCAAAGTTTTTGAATGATAAAGTTACCAAAGCTGTGGTAACAGTGCCTGCTTACTTCAATGATTCCCAAAGGACAGCAACAAGGGATGCTGGTCGTATTGCTGGTTTAGAAGTTCTTAGAATCATCAATGAACCAACTGCTGCTTCATTAGCATATGGGTTTGAAAAGAAGAATAACGAGACCATCTTGGTGTTTGACCTTGGTGGGGGTACTTTTGACGTTTCAGGTACTACCACCATTTCTAAACATATGTAAATTCTCTGCCCATGTACGTTAGTGCATTTTTACTGTTCTGGTTCTTTTTTTTTTTTTTTGTGTCTACATAACATGCATTGTATTCTCTTTTTATTTTTTATTTTATTTTATTTAAAAAAAAAAAAAAGAGTTGGAGCCACATGTTTAAGAGTGACCCCTTCCCACCTTTATTTAAAAAAACCCCTCACTTGTGGCGGATGAATACTATGAAACAAACTTGGCACTTAAGGATCTTCATCCCATGCCTATAATGAAACCTGTAGCCAACAAAACAAATCACTAAACAAAAAAAAGACCTCATAGGTACAATTCCTAATCACCATACTATAAATGTAAAGAAGGCAAACCCGCTTTATCGACATGAAAATCCCTTTCAGCTTACGTGGCAACCCCAGAGGCTCCATCCAAACACAAGAAATTCCCACTGCCCCCAACATGCGCTGTATTCGTTCTATGATGACTATCACATTTCTGAGAATTAATTCTTCTTTTTTCATTGCAGTACTTGAGGTTGGCGATGGAGTCTTTGAAGTGCTTTCTACTTCTGGAGACACTCATTTGGGTGGTGACGATTTTGACAAGGTCAGGATCTTTTTGCTTCTTTCCCCTTCTTCGGGCCCGATTAATTCTCCACTCTTTTGTTTTCATTATCCTTATTTGGATAGGGAAAAAAAGGGTTAATGAATTGTGTTGTGATACAGTAGTGCTTAATATTACTGAATACATGCAGAGAGTTGTCGATTGGCTTGCTTTAAGTTTCAAGAGAGATGAAGGAATAGATCTGTTGAAGGACAAACAAGCTCTCCAGCGACTAACAGAGACCGCTGAGAAAGCTAAGATGGAGCTGTCATCTTTAACCCAGACAAATATTAGGTATTTTGATTGTCTCTAATTATTTTGTCGATCAATTCTCTCTCTCTCTCTCTCTCTCTTCCAGGCGTGAATGGGTGTGTGTCTGTTGGAGGTCCTACTGAAGTTCAATTGTTTAAATCTTGTCTTTTTCCAGTTTGCCTTTCATTACTGCCACTGCAGATGGCCCCAAGCATATTGAAACCACCCTCACTAGGGCCAAGTTTGAGGAATTGTGTTCCGACCTTCTTGACAGGTACCTCCCATACTTTCAAAACTACAAACTTGCTTTTATTTTTACTTTTCATCATTGCATGGTATTGTTAATTTCACCCCAATTTTTTGGGTCACTTAATTGTAGTCCATGGTTGGGATTTGATATCGAGAAGGTTTTCTAGCAGACTTCTTTTTGTTGTTTCTGTTTTTTTTTTTTTGGTAGCTCTTTGCTTCAACATTTTCAGACTCTGATTATATTTTCAGGCTTAAAACACCAGTTGAGAATTCCTTGAGGGATGCTAAACTCTCCTTCAAAGATTTAGATGAGGTGATCCTTGTTGGAGGATCAACTCGTATTCCAGCTGTTCAGGAGCTTGTGAAGAAGATGACCGGGAAAGATCCCAACGTGACAGTTAATCCTGATGAAGTCGTTGCCTTGGGAGCTGCCGTTCAGGTCAGCTACTCTAGGATTTCACATTTATGAAATATGTTATGCCCATTGTCGTGATGATTTCACCTATTATTGTTGGAATGTAGGTGTATGATCAGACTCAAGCCTCATTCACTTCCACAAAATTTTTCATCTCATCTAATCATTACAACTTTTTCAAATTCTCACACAAAATAAAATAATCAATTTAACTTTTTCAAATCCCAAAATAAAAATAATATTAAAAAAATATATTCTGATAATATTTTATTTAACTTTCAACTTTTTCTCAACTCATATCATCTCATCTGCGACAATGTTTTGCAATAATCTTTTATAGTGTTCTGCTTTCTTAGATTGTGGAACTGACATTGTTTCTTGTTTGATTCATGTGTGGAAATCTGATTCTAGGCTGGTGTTTTGTCTGGGGATGTCAGTGACATTGTGCTTTTGGATGTGACACCGTTGTCACTAGGACTAGAAACCCTTGGTGGTGTAATGACAAAGATCATCCCAAGAAATACTACCTTGCCGACCTCCAAGTCAGAGGTGTTCTCCACAGCTGCAGATGGACAGACCAGTGTTGAGATTAATGTTCTCCAAGGCGAGCGAGAGTTTGTTAGGGACAACAAATCTCTTGGTAGCTTCCGTCTAGATGGTATCCCACCTGCTCCTCGTGGGGTCCCTCAAATTGAAGTAAAATTTGACATTGATGCCAATGGTATCCTCTCAGTCACTGCTGTTGACAAGGGAACGGGAAAGAAGCAAGACATTACAATTACCGGTGCCAGCACCTTGCCCAGTGATGAGGTATGCTATAATATAAATTGTAGGTGCATAGTATAGTGAAGTTTATATCAATTAATTTATGATGTACTGGGCACTGCAGCGAGAGCTGCTAGTTTACAAGGAACACTTTTTGGGTTTCGTAGCAATTGGTCAAATGACAAAAGCTGAAAGGTACTGAGTTAAAATGTGTCTGAAATGTTCAGGTGGAGAAAATGGTTAGGGAAGCCGAGAAGTTTGCAAAGGAAGACAAGGAAAAGAGAGATGCCATTGACACAAAGAACCAAGCTGATTCTGTTGTCTACCAGACAGAGAAGCAGCTCAAGGAGCTGGGAGATAAGGTTCCAGGTCCAGTGAAGGAGAAGGTGGAGGCAAAACTTGGAGAGCTCAAGGATGCAATTTCAGGGGGTTCAACCCAAGCCATTAAGGATGCCATGGCAGCCCTTAATCAGGAAGTTATGCAGCTCGGCCAGTCCCTTTACAACCAACCAGGTGCTCCTGGTGCCGGCGCTGGTGCTGGGCCTGCACCTGGTGGTGAATCTGGCCCTTCAGAATCATCCGGCAAGGGACCTGATGGGGACGTTATCGATGCAGATTTCACTGACAGCAAGTGAGAGGGAGCAGAAATTGGATATTTTTTTGGCGCTCATCTTTTCTTTGTTAATGTGTATAAGAATTGATTTTGTGGGGATTGGATTTCTTGGTGTTGGGTTACAGCTAGTCATTTTTTAGCCTTCTGGGGAGAGAATGCTATTAGAAATAGAGGTTGAAAGACTATATTTTAGTAGTTTCCCCTGGTAGCAAAATCTTGGGGGGTACTACTGTTGATGCACTTTGTTTAAATGCAATAGGAAGGATTTGAGGGTACGTAGAAATATCATGCATGTTTGTCATTAATAATTCTGTCATGTCTCTAACGCATATATATATTATATATATATATAGGGGAAGAAAAATGGCAAATGCTTATCATCTTTTAACTGGGACATTAATGAAAAAAATAACCATATTTTTTAGGATAATAAAAAGCTGATAGTTTAAAGAATAATGAAAACATTTGTACTCCTAGATATTTGCTTGCCATATCTGCATGGTTGATATTTGTCCTTCTAATAATATTATTATGGGCGAAACGGAAGCTCAAGATGGGTTGTACTAACTGTGGAGAAGGGTTCTATTAACTGCAGAGAAATGTTACAATAAAAAAAATATCTCACAAAAATAAAAAAATGTAACAGGTTTGTATTTCTCTCTAGCCCTTTCCCAGCACTGTTATGGACATATATATTATATACGACTAGCAACTCTGCCATATAGGGGCTATATATACATTAAGCGAGGTCAACAGCAACTATTAATAATAAACATGCACGATAATTTACAATACAAATTAAAGAAGGGGAAAAAAAAACTCTGTACAGGACGACGCAAAAATAGTCGTCTATACCGTATTACAAGCTACTTTCTCTTCAGCTACTCCCATTGTTGATTTGAGAGCCTGGCCTTCCATGCATGCATGCCCTTCTCTATCCCAAAGGGGCTTTTCTTGGACTCCGAAGAAGAGTACCCATGGCCCCAGATGTGTCAATTAAGCCCCCCACATCCATAGAATATTCCGCATTCATCGAAATGTCCACACATTTTGCAGCCTCCTCCACCTTGATGATGATGATGATGATGATGATGATGATCTCTTTTGTACCTACTTGATGGATAATAGTTGTTTATGCCATAACCCGTCAGCAGGCTACTCCCAGTCCCAGCTGTGTACTCGACCCTTCCCGATGACACAGTTTTGGCTAACATTTCATGACTGCCAATAATACCTTTGCGAGGATCAATATTTGTTGGTCTAGGATGATTGCCATGGTACGACTGCTGGTCATGCTGGCCGTACTGTTGATGATTTTGGTAGTTTCGGTGGTGGTGGTGGTGCTGATAAAAGTGGTGGTTGCCAAGACCATGAAAATTGCTATCATGGTTACTTTGGAAGACGTTGTTGAGGCTGGAAAGGCTAGGGGAGCTGTGGACCTTATGCATAGGAACTTCTTGACCATTCTGCAGATAGCTACAGCCATTTGAGAAGATGCAGGTACTACTCATGTTGGTGTCATTCACATGATGATCATGATCCGTATCAATATTTTGGCCTTTTGGGGAAGAATTAGAACGAGGAGAAGAGCAAGCGGAAGAGATAGTAAGGGCGACGCGACTGGCATTTATGGAGGTGAGTTTAGAATGGGCATGAGTAGCAGTACTAGTACTGGTTGTGCGGATAACGCCATTGATGGCATCAACATAACGCTGCTCTAGTAGTATTGCATGGCCGGGTTCATTAACGTAGGATGCCGTGGCTAATTGGTTGTCGAGTATGATTGGGTTGGAAGGGAAGAGGAAGACTCGGAGCCTTGGGGTTCCTGCAGTACCTAATTGGCTTTGATCATGGCGGTCATATTCATCCAGCATAAACTTCAGGTCCTCGTCGGTTCTAACAGACACCAAAGTATCCAGATCCTCAGGTATTACTTGGTACTTGAGGACAACCTGCATCTCCCCATCAAACTCTACAGCACCTACCTTCTTCATTAGCTCTGTAAATTATTAAACAATTAATTGATGTCATATAATATTCGTAATTAATTTATTATGTATATATGTATATAATAAATTTATAACCTGAGTAGGAGACGTCGCGAGGGATGGTGATGACGCGTGTCTCGCCACCCACGTACTTTAGCTGACCGTCGGAGGTCCTAGGGAGGATCTTCCCGCCATGGCTGCACAGGAGCTTCACCTTGTTCTTAGGCGACGTCGTTTCGTCCACTGCTAGTATTCCATTATTATCTTGATCTTCACTTTCACCCTCCATTCTACAAAACATGTATCTATGATCTATGTGTACATGAAGAAGATGATGAGGGCGGCGGGATAAATATTGGAAATAATTAAGAATTAAAAGGTGGTTTTTCTGTTTCAACTTCTAAATAATTAACACACATGAACTCTTGCAAGTTTTTGTTTTTGGTTTTTGATTTGAGTCTTTCTCGATGGATCTGTTTAAACTTTTAAATTTGATGGATGTGTCTCCTTCGACTACGTCTCTGGCCTTCACTCATGTATATTCAATGGTCTGCAATTGCAGAGAACTGCCAAAATCTCTCGCTTCCCCACATGATGTTTTCTATTAAAAAAAAAAAAAAAAAGTAATCAAACTCCCATATATGCACCACACGATCGAGTAGTAAAATACTAAATACCGCGATTCACTGCCACCCATTTTAGTTTTTCTATTAATTAACTTGTCAAGATCTGATTCTCGATCCCTTCAGTTCAAACTCAAAACTCAATTTTGACTCTCGATCTGTAGTGTAGAATGTACGTGACGTCCCACCTCCTTTCACCCTCCGCTCCGCTAGCTTCTTCTCTAATCCCAACCTCCAGTTTTATAAACTTACGTACGTAAGGTAATTAAGATATATTGATAGATTAAATAATCTTTATAACCCTATTTTTATATTAAATCTTAAAATCTACCTATTTCAACTTCAAATCCCAAAATCTTAATGAAAAATGTTGCTTGTATATATATTTTTTTATTTATATAATAATACGTACTTTACTAATATATATATTAAAAAAATAATAATATTAGAAATAAAATTGTAACTACCGTATTATAATTTTCATCTCATTTCGATATAATAACAATAATAATAATAAAAAAGCAACAAAGTAAAAGTCACGTGACGTGTCAAACACTCTCTGTTCTTTAAATAAATCAATTCGTTCAAGCCCTATATTTACGCTCTTGAATTCCAATCCCTCTCTCTCTCTCACTGACTCTGTCACTCGCTCGCTCGTGCTTGCCGCACGTTTCTCACTTTGTGAGATTCCAGTTTCTCTCTTTAAAATCATCTCCAAATTTCCAGACCTCAAGCTAGAGACTCCAAGCTTCGTAATGCGATTTGGTGAAGTTTCGGATCGAGGAGCTTCGTTTCCGCCCCGACTTTGTGTCAGCTTAGCTGAAATTTTTTGCACTTGTTTCTTTCTGAAGACTCGCTCAGAGAACTGATTGACGTTCCTGCTTCAGTCACATGCATGAACAAATTTATGCAATTTGGTTAAAATTTGAGCTCAACCTGCATTTTCCTTGATCGAGTAAGCCAGTATAGATCTCATTTATGAGTTATAACTGTGTGACGTTTGGTTAGTTTGAGCTAAATATGCGATTATTGTACTGTGCGCAGAGCTTCGATTTGCTTTGTTTTGTGAGACGACATTTGAAATATGCATCGTTTATGCTGGATATGTAAAGATTGAACTTTGTCTACATTTGTTGAGATTGCATAATCTGAGCTAATGTTTTGAACTCTATGTGCGGTTTGGATCTGCTTCATTGTTGAAAAATGTTTTACATTTATGTACTTGGCGCTGAATATGCTTATTTGAGCTTTATGAGATTTTAAGTACAGTTATTTGTGGAAAGTGTGTCATATTTTATAATCGGAACCATAGGTAGATTTTGCATCTGTTCAAGTGGAGAAGAAGAAGAGTGATGATAGAGTAAATGGCGCTTAAAGTTCCAGCTCCTGAAGCTGTTGAAATAGCAATCGGGTCGATCGGGCGTGGATATGATATATCAGAAGATATAAGGCTCAAGTATTGCAAAGGAGATTCGAGGCATTCACCGTTGATTGAGATCGACGGAGATGGGGGCCGTGAGATTGTTTTGCCTGGTGGAATTTTGATCCCAAACGTTTCCAAATCGATAAAATGTGATAAAGGGGAACGCACACGGTTCCGGTCCGACGTCCTCTCTTTCCAACAGGTCTTGTTTCCTACTAAAGTCTTGAAAAGTCATATAGCATTATTCTTGAAACTAGTTGATCCATGATTCTGTTTATGTCAGTTTTCTTTTTTTGTTTCTTATAATCTTAAGAGACAAATTCTCATAAAGTCTACGCTAAAATATGATTTGGTCCTTAAAGTTTTTTTGTTTTTTGCCCGTCAATTTGGTACCTGTGGTTCTTATTTGAGCAATATAAACCCTAAATTTGAAAGTGATTGACCTCTTTGCTTTTCTCATGTTACTGCTATCTTCTTCCCTCCGGCCTGGTTTGGATAGTGAATTGAAATGAGCTGAGATGATTTGTGAATAATAGTGAAATGGTTTGAGTGAAAATGTTTTATGAGATTTTGGAAAATGAGAGAAAAAAAATTGAATAAAAATATTTTAAAGTTAAAATATTATTAGAATATAATTTTTTAATATAATTTTTGTTTTGAAATTTGAAAGAATTGAATTGTTTTTTGTATTTTGTTTGAAAGTTTGACAAAGTTGTAATAATTAGATAATGATTAGATCATAAAATTAAAGATTTGAAATTGAAAAGTTTTTATGTTTGTAGTGTTTGGATATTGAGATGAGATGGGATGAGATGGAAGCATCTCTCTATCCAAACCAAGCTTTAAAGCCTCCTTTCTTCTTGGTTCACAGAGACAAGATGTAGGACTGGTGCCAACAGTTCATTGAGGAAGAAAAGACATTGAGCCAGGACTAATCTAATAGAAAAGAACTGTCTTTTCTCTATACTCTGTTGACATGTATTTTTTTAAAACAAGAGTGATAAAGAACAACAAAGTTGTTTTCAATTTAGGGTGTTGCGACATCTCTTACCTTCTCTATATTCCGCAGATGTCAGAACAGTTCAACCAGGAAGTAAATTTGACTGGAAAAATTCCTTCGGGTTTCTTCAATGCCATGTTTGAATTCTCGGGTTGTTGGCAGAAAGATGCAGCCAACACTAAGACCCTCGCTTTTGACGGGGTGTTCATCACGCTCTACACAGTTGCATTGGAGAAATCTCAGCTGGTACTCTGTGATCATGTTAAGAAAGCTGTCCCACCATCGTGGGAACCTGCTGCCTTGGCAAGGTGAAATTTAGAGTTTACCTGGACTAGTTTTATTTGATCTTTTTACACCATTGTAAGAATTGGAATGCATTTTTGACATTATTTTTTATCATTCTAGGTTTATTTACACATTTGGTACCCATATTATTGTTGGTGTAAAGATGGGAGGGAAGGATGTAATATACATGAAGCAGCAGCATTCATCAAGTCTTCAACCTGCTGAAGTACAAAAAAGGTTGAAGGAAATGGCAGATAAAAGGTTTATAAACGCCAATGGACAAAATGGCATGGCTTCTGAACGAGTTTACCAGAGTGACAAGGTTTGCAATGAATTTAACCGCGCCCATAATTTTAACTCTAGAATGATTACATTCAAGCCGTGTCATGCAGTGTCATTAAATCCTTAGTTTTTGCACAAACCCATAGGATCATATTTTCTGTGGCAGTTCTAGTTTTAGGAATGCTGCTGACATTTGAGTAGAACATTTCTCCAACCTTAGATCTTAGTTTTGTTTTTTGGTTGCACAGAACTCAACTAGGATATTATATAACAGTCTTAATTTAGGAGATTTATTTCTATGGCTCAGAATTAGATAGAGAGCTTGTCCTCATTCATGGGTTTAAGATGACATGGGGATTTACTGAAACTTTTGATCACAAGGTTACAACCCCAAGGCATACTAAGTCTAAGTTTAAAACCTTATAATGCTTATTTAAGTTGGTAATGCGGTTTGTTCTTTTGAAAAGCACTTTTGGATCCATCTGGGGGAAGTAAACAGGCTTATTTTGGAGATTTCTCCTTGAAGGTATATTATCTATATTTCATTTCAGGTTGAAATCAGGGAGCAGCGGCTGAGGTTTGCAGATATCAGTCCATCAAGTACTTATTCACACAAGGAGGTTTGTTATTGCTTTATGTTCCTGATAGCCTAGTTGAAGAACTTTGCGAAAGGGTTTGAGAACAATATTATTCTGAGAACTGTTTAGATTTGTATGTGTTTGTTTAATTAGTTTAATCGCAGGATATTCTTAGCATTTGCAAGAGGAGAGGTGGAAGTGATAGTAGACACCTATCTCACGATGAGTGGTTACAAACTGTCCAGTCTGAGCCTGATGTGATCTCGATGTCATTTATCCCAATCAGCTCTTTGTTGAATGGAGTCCCAGGGAGTGGATTCTTGAGCCATGCCATAAATCTTTATTTACGATGTAAGCACGATCCTTCTTTGTCTTTGCATTAATTTGCTTTTTCATCAACGCTTTTAAGAATTTTCCTTTTTAAGGAATCGAATCATATTATTCCAATCACCTCTCAGTTGAACAGTTGATGGTTTGTATTTTATAGTCAATTGATACGCAATGCATCAATAAACATTAAGCTTTGCCCAGAAACGGTATTGGGTCAAATAAGAAAGCATTGTTCTTGGCCAACATTTTCCTATTTTGCCTATTAGAATATATTTGTGATAATTTCCATTAACCAACAATTTGAAAATGTTTTCATTCCCTGGCTTCTGTTCTTGCAGATAAACCTCCAATTGAAGAGCTCCACCAATTTTTGGAATTTCAACTGCCAAGGCAATGGGCACCTGTGTTCAGTGACCTTCCACTTGGTCCACAAAGGAAACAGAAAAGCAGCCCATCTTTGCAATTTAGCTTAATGGGACCCAAGCTTTATGTGAACACCACACCAGTAAAGCTTCTTCTCTTGTTTAACTTTTGTTTTTCCATTCGATGCATTTAAAAGTTTGACTACGATATCACCATTCACATGCACATCTGTATCCTAACCAAATTTCCAACCAGTTTGGGTTAAGTGATGTGTTATCGTTAAGTCCATAAAAGGAACAAATCTTGATTGTTTTCTGGTTTGATGGAGTAGCTGGAGATGGTTATGGATAATCCATATTGCACTGTACTTTGTTAGAAATAAGTCCTATAACTCTCCAAAGGAATTGATAATTACTCCAAATTATGGGTAACAAAATCCCGACAATACAATTGAGTATTTGTTATGCTTTCATTTCTTCTCGGCTGAAACCATAACTTGTTTTTTAACTTATTTCATGACAGGTTGATGTTGGTAAGAAGCCAGTGACTGGTCTCCGGCTTTATCTAGAAGGTAAAAGTAGTAACCTCCTGGCTATCCACTTACAGCACCTCTCATCTCTTCCCAAAATCATCCAACTCGTGGATGATCCAAGTGGTGACTTCTGCCAAGAGTCCTTTAATCGTAGATACTATGAGAAAGTTCAATGGAAGAGCTTCTCTCATGTCTGCACTTCTCCGATGGAGTCTGACGAGGATCTGTCAATAGTAACTGGAGCCCAATTACAGGTTGAAAACCATGGCTTTAAAAACATTCTTTTCTTGAGACTTCGCTTCTCGACAGTCTTGGGAGCTATGATTGTGAAACATCCCGAGTGGGATGGATCTCCAGGAATAGCTCCAAAGTCGGGACTTATATCAACACTGATCAGCCATCATTTCACAACAGTTCAGAAGGCACCTCCGCGACCAGCCGATGTGAACATAAACTCTGCTGTTTACCCTGGAGGCCCTCCGGTACCTGTCCAAGCGCCTAAACTTCTGAAATTTGTTGATACAACAGAAATGGTGAGGGGGCCGCAGGAAAGTCCAGGTTATTGGGTTGTCTCGGGGGCTAGACTTGTGGTTGAGAAGGGCAGGATTTCTCTCAGGGTTAAGTATTCTCTAGTGACTGTAATATTACCTGACGAAGAAGCGGTACAGGATCCTTAGTGGACAAGAAAAATGAGATGAAGGTGCGGAGTTACGTGGAAGCATAGGTAGGAACTCCATCTATGTGGATGGGCTTGTTAAAATGGAGGGACAGACACTAAAGTAAAAGTCAACCAACTATGTGAATGAGATGCCTGTTTTTTTTGTTAGAGAAATGTTAATATGCCGCCTTAGTTAATGATTAAGAAATTGACTTTTAGGGTTTGTTTATTTTTAAGATTAAACTCTAAAATTTTAAAAATTTTTCATTTTATCATTACAATTTTTTCAAATTTCTATACAAAATAAAATAAACAATTCAACTTTTTTAAATTTCAAAATAAATATAATATTAAAAAATATATTTTAACAATATTTTATTCAACTTTTTAACTTTAATCTTAATTCATCTCATCTCATCTTTTAAAACAAACGAGGCCTCGTGTATTGATGTATTTTTTTAAAAAATATTTAAAAATATTTAAATATATTAAAAAAATATGAAAAAAAAGGGATAAATTTGTGCTAGGCAACACGTCGAATGGTTATTGTTGGGCGATAGCCTACTAGCCTAGCACTGCTCTTTTTGTTATTATTGTGAGGGAAAAAAAAGTTTCTAAATTTATGTTCGAACAAAGGGGCTGCAAAACAATAAGTAGTGAGAGAAAGTTTGTTTCAAGGTATATTACAATATCGTTTTCCTTAAGATAATATTCGCTCCCACCAATAACGGTGTGTATACGGGTTACAAGCGAATTTACCTCCAAGATACAATGAAACTCAGAACAAGTTTGTTTGCTTAATTGCATTATGCACACACAAAATTAGACCTCGAATACCCTCAGATTTTGCTATTCATTCAAGAAATTAGAAATATGTTCTCTCGGGAACAAACAGATTCTAACAAGATTTGAAGAACTGAAAAATTTTGAGAGAGAGAGAATTTGAAATTGAATTTTGGGATCCTAAAATGGTAGGCCAATGTTTCTATTTATAGATGGCCAAAAGTTGCGAACGAAAAGTTATTACTTTTCATTTTTCTGAAAACTGTTCGGAATAGGTATATATATTATGCTTGTTGTCATGTGATACAACAGTTGGACTTAGTCCAATAGTTGCCTTGCTTCCGTTTCAACTAAATGACACCGATTCGAGTCATGAGGCGCAAACTTTCGAAGTTTTATTTTCTATTTTCCCAAGCATTGCAACACATGCTTGTGCCTTGCGTGCGCACCCTTGAGCCCCAAGCGTTGCATTGCATGAGAGCCTCACACATGCATGCCTTGGTCTGGCCACATGCCTTTTGGAAAGGCTTCTTCATAAATCATTTAAATATTGGGGTTGACTCGAACTCCATCCCTCTGGGTCAACCAGAGTCATGAATACCACCAAGCCATTTGATGTTCTTAGATAAGTAAACAAATACAAAATAGTATAACCATCCATAAACTTTCCATATCTTCTCTCTTTCCAAAATAATTCACAACTTTCAAAATCAACCAAGAATATTATTAATAAATATAATATATAATTAATTATTTTGAAAATATTTCCAACAATCTCCCACCATTTTCAAAATACTAGTTAGAATAGGAAAACTTATACATAAATGAAGGTGTCTTTTAGACTTGATCCTTCACATAGTGAAAATACATCAAAGCTAACCAAAATGACATAGTAGACATGCTTTGAACTAGTGATTCTATATGATTAGCCGGATATATCTCACATATAAATTTTCTTTCTTTTTGGGTAGTTCATAAAAGTCAACACGTGGATTGGCCTTGTGTCAATATCTTGGTTTCATAAGTGCTCTAGAGTCAAAACCTAATTCGCATAGGAGGCGACGTCACCCCCGACACTCATATAGGTAGACTTATCAAAAGTGTCCTGTAACTAAACACTCTAACATAACCATGTTATAAGTCTATTAAGAGCTTATTGCTCAACCTCTCCTTTTCATTACAGTACCAAATACTTCAAACTTTGGGATGATTAAATTAATTTGAAAACTAATTTTAATATCACAGTGTTTGCAAATCATGAACATATAATGTACTTTGCTCATTGAACTCAAGTTTTGATATGTTCAAGAGTTGAGTCGGGTTTTCATTATTGGTGATTTTATTATATAGACTTTAAACCGATCTCCTTTGATATCTTCGACATTAAATCCCTTGCAAGTCCTTTAGTTAACGGATCTGTCAAATTTTGATAAGATCTCACAAAATCAATTGTAATTACTCCATCTGTGAGTAATTGCCTCACATAACTATATCTTAAACCAATATGCCTAGACTTGCCATTATATATATGGCTATAGGCCCGCGACAGTATAGCCTGACTGTCACAATGCAAAGATATTGGTGGCATTGGTTTTGGCCAAATCAAAATCTCTATCAATATGTTTTTCAGCCACTCTGCCTCTTTGCTACAAGAAGCCAATGCTATAAACTCTGCTGCCATGGTAGAGTCAGTTATGCATGTCTGCTTCATTGATCCCCCAGAGAATGCTCATCCACCAAGGGTGAAAATCCACCCACTGGTTAATTTGTGATCATCATGCTCAGTTATCCAATTGACACCAGTGTATCTTTCTACAACCAAAGTAAACCCGCTGTACTCAATACCATAATTTATGGTATTTTGTAAATATTTTAAAATTCTTTGTACAACTATCCAATGAATATGACTAGGGTTACTAATGTACTTACTAAGTTTGCCTACTGTAAATGCAATATCAGGTCTAGTACATGTCATAGCATACATTAGATTATCAATAACTCTAGCATATTCAAGTTGATCCACTGCTTTCCTAGTACTAGGATACAATTTTAAATTTGAATAAAAAAGTGTAGCCATGGGTTTGCAATCAAAGTGATTAAACTTTTTCAATATTTTCTCAATATAATGTGATTAGATTAGAACTATACTATTCTTATTTCTTATAATTCTAATACCCAAAATCGCGTTTGCAATATCCAAATCCTTCATATCAAAATTTGATAAAAATTTCTTAGTATTTTCAATGCTCATATTATCAGTGTCGAAAATCAACATGTCATCTACATATAAGCATATTATAACACATTTGTTTCCATTGAATTTGTTGTAGACACATTTATCATATTCATGTATCCTAAAACCATTGCTTACTACAGCTTTATCAAACTTTTCGTGTCATTGTTTTGGTGCTTGTTTAAGTCCATCAAGTGACCTAACCAATTTATAACTTTATGTTCTTGGCCAAGCATGACAAACCACTCAGGTTGGTCTATGTAAATTTCTTTTTCTAATTCACTATTCAAGAAGGCAGTCTTAACATCCATTTGATGGATTTCAAACTTGTAGATGGCTACTAAGGCAATCAAAGTTCTGATAGTAGCAATCATAGCAACTGATGCTTAGGTATCAAAATAATCTAACCCTGTCTTCTAGGTAAAACCCTTTGCTACTAGTCTTGTCTTAAACTTTTAATTGTTCCATTTACTTTTAGTTTCCTTTTAAAAATCTATTTACAACCATTATGTGTCGAGCCAGGAGGTAAATCTACTAATTTTCAAATATTATTACTCATGATTGAATCCATTTCATCATTAATAGCTTTTTTTCCAAAAAACTACATCCTGAAACTTCATAGCCTTTTCATACATCAGATGATCATTCTCAACATTATGTGTAATCATGATTTGGTTACAAGATGAATCTCTTGTACCCTCTACCAAGTACACAACAAAATCTGGTCCAAATGACTTTTCAGTTCTGATTTGTTTACTCCTTCTTGGTTGAAATGGTTCACCAGATTCACCATTATTTTCAAGTGATCTGTCTAATTTCACTATTTTATCATTATAAAGTGGAATTGCACTGAATTTATTTTCAAAAAATTCAACATCCCTGGATTCAACATTGAATTGACATCAACGAAACTGTTTAGTTCCACAATTAGGAATCTATAGCCAACACTGTGATGTGCATAACCTAAGAAAATGCACTCAATGGCTTTTTGTTCTAACTTCTTTATCCTAAGTTCATATAATCTAACTATGGCTCGATAACCCCAAACTTAAGATGATTTAAGTTTGATTTTTTTTTTTTCTTCCATAGTTCATATGGAGAAACTTTAGTTTTCTTGTGGGGTATTCTATTCAAAATATGGCATGTTGTAAGCATAATTTCTCCCAAAAAACTATTGTTTAAACTAGAATTAGTAAGCATGGCATTAACCATCTCTACTAAAGTTCTATTTTTCCTTTTCGCCACTCCATTTTGTTGTGGAGTGTAAGCCATAGTAGTTTCATGAATAATGCCTACATATTCACAATAAGCAGGAAAGTGATATTCACATCCTCTATTAGATCTAAGACATTTTATTTTGACGTCACATTGGTTTTCTACTTCATTTTTATATGCCTTCAAATTATTCAAAACTTAATCTTTCGAAAGCATCAAATAAACATAGCAATATCTAGAGAAATCGTCTATAAAAGTCACAAAATATTTTTTTACCTCCTCTAGTAGGGGTGCTATGCATGTCACATACATCACTATGTATTAATTGCAATAATGATGAAATTCTTTCTACTCTAGAAAAAGGATTTCTTATAATTTTTGTTTGCATGCATATTCTACATTTATCTATCATCATATCTTTGGCATATATAGGATTTAAATTTAAATTAATCATGTCATCGAGTTTTCTAGCATGAATATGTCCTAAACGACAATGCCATAAAGAATATGAATCAAACATATAAACAAAAACATTCACTTTATTATTAATATTGAGTTTGAGCATGCCTTCACTCAGATATCCCTTCCCCACAAAATTACCCCCTTTGGTCAGAACAAATTTATTTGACTCAAAGACTAATTTAAACCCATACTTATTCAGAAGACTACCAGATATAAGATTTTTCCTAACTTCTAGTACATGATACACATCTATGAGAGTAAGCACTTTTCCAGAGGTGAACTCCAAATCTATTGTACCTTTGCCTTTAATTGTAGTAGTGGATGAATTTTTCATGTAGATAACACATCCATCTTCTTCCGACTCATACTTTTTAAACAAACTCTTATCTTTGCAAACATTCTTGTTGCTCCAAAGTAAATCCATCAAGAGTTGTCTCCTTCGAGAATATTAACCTCAGAAATCATGGCCACAAAATTCTCATTGGAGTCAGAGTTTTGTTGTTTCTTTTTAAGAAAACGACATTCTCTTTTGTAATGGCCCGGCTTGCCACAATGGAAGTATTTTACACTCAGTTTCTTCTGATTCTTGCCTTGGAAGTGACTTTGTTTTCTTCCAAAATTATTCTTTCTCTTCCGGTTTTCATATTCGAATTAATTGAGTTGTCCAGTTTTGTGGTCTTCCCTTCCTCTACCATATGCATATTGGAGGTCAAAGAGTCACGCTCTTCCTTACCATCTCTGAGCCTTATTTCCTCTTCTATACGAAGATGTTGGCTTAGATCTTCCAGAGACATTTCCTCCTTTCTATGCTTCAGACTTTTTTTACAGTCTTTCCATGATGGAGGAAGTTTATCGATAATGGATGAAACTCATATAGAATTATCCATCTTCATATTGTGTTGAGTGAATTGATCAAGAATACGCATAATTTCATTAAATTGTTCAACAATAGGCCTAGAGTCTACTATTTTATAATTGAAAATTTTGGTAGTAAAAAATTTCTTACTTGTAGCATCTTCTAAGAGATATCTTCAAGAGCGTCCCACAGATCCTTGGCGGTTTGTGGCACCCCCAACTTCCATGTACGGACACACACGGAAATCGAGACACCCGGGATGATGACAACACGGTCACGCACCCCATCGACATGTGCTGAGTGTGTGCAATGCAACACGTGTACAATAAAATACGCAGCGGAACGGTTAAGTCAAATAACTAAGTACCAGAGTTTAATACAATATCAGAGTACTGAAAATCCACATGTCAACATAATACAAATTTTGTTTACAAAACAACATCAAATCAAATAAAATACAATAAACAAAAGCAGAAATAATCTTCAACACAAAT